>JAABOM020058781.1:0-13539 GCA_011800125.2 Solanum clarkiae
TTTTTTTTTGAAACACTGTAGCAACCCGAGAGGGTTCTACAACCTTCTTGGTTGCTCTTTGTTTTTTTTTCTAAGTGTTGGAAAGCTTGGTCTTGTATAAGATATGCATACATATATATATAAGCAACAAAGCTCCCACTTATACCAATCACAAATAGCCACACACATGACCTCACTAACAATTTAATTCTTAAGGAATACACTTTAGGAGAAATTCACATTTGGTCCCAAATTTTACCAAATTGAACTAATTAAGGACTTACGGGTTCTAACAGGATTTATGGGATGCGAGTTCATGAGATGTGTACTTATAGGTTGAGTGTTTTATGGAGAGAAATGGTTAAGGATAGAAGATTCGAGAGATGGAAAGTGAGGGAGTATTGGAGCACTTGCCCTTGGTTCTTGGGAAGGATTTTTGGAAATTGATAACTTGCCAAGATTCCTAACACGCTCAACTTCTCCTTGCAAATTAGCAATTTGTTGCTCCAATTGAGCAATGTGTTCATCATTACTAGTGTTGTCCTTAGTTGTCAAAGTTTCAGGATTTTCTTCAGTAGGAGTGACATTTTCAATGCCCAAAAGATCTGCCATCGGTGGATCAACCAAGCTAGTTCTCGGCTTTCGCACTGCCCATTGAGGTAAGGCTTTTGTATCGTCAGACATTTTGAGTACTAACGTGAATAAGCCTTTTGGGGAATAGGATTAAATAACTAAAAAGAATAAAAATAAAAACCAATGTTAGAAGAGGCAACAAAACATCTAAACAATTTTAAAATAGGAGAAAAAAGTCATATAGTAAATAAAGTAGTGCGAAACAAAAATTAAGCAAGTTATAAGACAATTAATGCGTCCTAATATGCAAGGGACCTCTTTTATGCCCAAGGTAGGCCTAGTAAAAATTTGAAGGACAAAATATGCCAATATACGTCATTCAATTGCTCTTTAATCAATTATATATATATATATATATATATATATATATATATATATATCTTAATATATAAAGTACAAGAATAAAATATAATAGGATACTCCTAATCTAATAAGCTATTCTAAATCATCATCACACATCTCTTAATTTGCTCCATTTGTCGATGTTGCTAAAGTGCATCTTCATATACCGAAGTTTGGGAAGCTTGATAGCTATTCATACTGCAAAACAAAAGGTTAGCTTATGTCTATCCACTAAGTTTAACTAATTAAGAGTAAATAGTCGGTATTTAGGCACAATTAGTCTTCAAATATGCACATAGATTATGATAAGGTGCCGCTTGGGATTGTGAACCCACTTGGATGTTTGGTAAGATAAACTAATGATCTTAATACGCCTTGCATATTAGACTCCTAGGCTTGCATGATGCATGTTCCTTAAAGGGTGTTGGTTTCGCTCTATCTTAGGTGTCTAAGAGTGGGTTTTGAATAGACCGGGCACCCAGACGGACAACCTGAGCTGGAAATCATGACAATCATTGAACGCATCGCAAACTAATAAATTGTCACTTTCTCCGAAAAGGGTTAAGCATTTGAAAGTCCGGCTGCGGGTTCACAAAACTACCCTTGCAAATACACAAGATATAACAGAAAATGACATTAATGCACATAATATTTATAATTTGAATTTAAACAAATAAGAGGCAAATAAAGGACACACAAAAAAGGTTACTAATTATTACAACCCGAATAGTTAGTCAAATAATCTTAATCTAATGGTTAGAACCTAATTAAGTTTCCTAGCAGAGTTGCCATTTATGTTATTTGAAAAAATTTCTTTGGGTTTTGAAAATTCAATTTATTACTTAATTGATTTAAATAAACTAAATTTTGCAAAATTAAAACAGAGTCGCCACCTAATTTTAAGGATAATTAGGAAACCAATAAAATATTTAAAAAGAATTAACAGAAAAAATCCTTTTAAAATTCAAAGAAAAAGGGTCGGGTTCACATTTCCACTTCAAGAAGCTGTTATGCACTCAAAATGGCCGCTAACACACGGTTATCCGGTGATTAGGCAACTTTGACTAACTTCGAAAAAAAAAGTGAACTAAAAAAATGAAATTGAAAGAGTCCAAATTAGAAGGTTTAAATTGCCACATTATCTAATTTGGCTAATAAAGACAGTTGAAAATGATTTGAATAAACTAAGAACTTTTCATAAATATATTTGAAATGTTTAAAAAGCCTAATACACATTTTTAAAATTAGAGAATCACAAAATTAAAAAATAAAAATAACACAAATGGTTTGACTTTCGGGGAATTTAATTAGATATTTTTTTAAAAAATTAAAGCTACAAAAATAATATTAGAATTAGTGAACAAGATAATAAGTATCACAAACAAAAGCACACAATAAGGAAATAAATACAATTGGACTTTGACAAGCCCAATTCCTAAAAACTGTCCTAATTCTAAAATAAGAGACTTGGGCCTGCCTAGCCCACATGCTCAAAAGGATTGCTACTGCTTCCTTAGGCCATTGACCCGTTTTCTACTTGTATACAGAGTGTATATATTGCGTATATAAGTGTATAGACATTGGCTTTCCAACTTCCAAGTCCTGTGAACGGCTCCAAAGCCCTGTAAATTTTGCCCCCTAGACCCGGTGATGTCCTAAAATGTAGGGTGGAATCCCCAAAAGGACTCGAAAACGCCACATGTCTAAGCCAATTGATCTAGGCCAATTCTTTACCGCCACAGTCTTCTTCGGATCCACCTTTATACCATCAGCGACACCACATGACCTAGAAAAGCAACTTCACCCAATCAAAGCTCACATTTGCTAAATTGGGCACACAACTTCTTCTCCCTCAAGGTTTGGAAAACCAACCATAAATAATCCATATGCTCCCACTCACTTTAGGAATAGATGAGGATATCATCAAAGAAGACAACCACAAAACTATCAAGGATTGACTTGAACACCCAATTCGTAGGATCTATAAACACGATCGGAGCATTAGTTAGGCCAAACTACATCACCACAAACTCAAAGTTCCCATACCTTGTTTGAAAGGCCTTCTTGGGAATATCACACTCTCTAACCTTTAACTGATGATACCTTGAATAGAGGTCAATCTTCGAAAAGTGAGTAGCCCCTTAAAGTTGGTCAAACAAGTTATCGATTCTAGGCAACAAATACTTATTCTTAATGGTCACCTTATTCAATTGCATAGTCGATACACATCCGATGAGAGCCATCTTTCTTCCTTACAAATAACACCAGAGCACCCCATGGAGATATACTTAGCTTGATGAAACCCTTCTCCAACAAATCTTTCAACTGATTTTTCAATTCCTTCAATTCAACTATTGCTATATGATAGGGTGGAATAGAGATAAGTTGAGTGTCTGAAAGAAAATCTATGCCAAAGTGTACTTCCCTTTCGAGAGGAATACCATGCAAGTCTTCGGGGAACACATACGGAAACTCATTCATCATCGGAACCGACTCAAGAGTACGTAATTCAGACTCCACATCCTTAACCCTCACAATGTGATATATACACCCCTTGGAGATTATCTTCCGAGCTTTGAGGTAGGAAATAAACCGACCCTTAATAGTAGGGTCAACCCTTCTACTCAAGAACAGGCTCACCGGGAGGTTGAAACTTGACCTTCCGGGTTCTACAATCTATAGAGGCATATGATGCATGCAACTAATCCATCCCAAGAATCACATAAAAATCATACATTTCAAGTTCCACAAGATTACATTGAAATACCTTATGCAACACAGAAATATGACAACCACGACAGACCCTATATGCAACAATAGATTCATCTATGGGAGTATAAACTTAGTAAGGGTTCCTCAAAATTTCTGGACTCAAACCCAATTTAACAGCCAAAAGAAGAGTCATAAAAGACAAGTTTGCACCCAGACCAAGTAAATCATAAACATCAAAATTAAAGACTCTTAAAGTACCAGTCACAAAATTCGGGGCCTCCTCAACCTCCTAGCATGCATGAAGAGCATAGAACCTGTTGCTTCCTCAGAGAAACACCTTGAGGAAGCCTTTGTTGGCCTTGCCTGCCCTGAGCTATTTGACCTTGACCTTTCTGAAGGTTCTTGGGATAGTCGGCAACCTTGTGATTTGAAACGCCTAAAAAATGCCCAAAAATATGCCTTGAAAATGTCCATATAGTATTTTTTATATATCTCAAAATACGTACATGATATCAAAAATTTGACTTCACATTCGTGATCAGGGAGAAAAATTGAGTGAAAAATGGGTATAACCCTGATTTTAGAGCAATCGTAGCAAAAAATAAATTTTCAAAAATTTTGAATTCCAGTGGCGATCCGTGCCCTGGCCGGGACACGCCAGGGGCATGAATTAGTGTTAATCCTTCCCTGAAATTCTATTTTGTCCCAAGGGCCTCGGGGTCATAGCCCTATGCCATCTTATGCATAACAACACGTATACTTAATCATTTTTCAACTCTATATCACTCAAGACCCTCTCTAATACTTAACCAAATATTTCATCCAAATTCAAGTATCTCAAGCATAATTTCGGATCTCAAGAACTCTATTAAAGCTTCAAGATTCTCTTCAAGTTTACATCAAGGAATCCCCAAATTTAGGTATGTGAGTTTCAACCATTGGGTCCTTTCACCCATGGTGCCCAATCTTTCTATCTTATGAAAATTGCCTGTTTTCAAGTTGTATTATATATGAGTATCTTTTATTATGGATTATAAGCATGAAATATGTTTGGGTTTTATGAAATATTGATTAAAAATGAATGTCTATCTATCTCAAGCTTATACTATGAGTTGGTTTGTCTATTGATACTATGTATGTTTTGAGCTATGAAACTATGATCTATTATGAGATTAAATGATGAATTTGAAGGTATCTCACATGAGGTTTTGTAATATGTTGGTAGGATGATTGTTATTGAGTTTTCTCACATGATTTCATCCTTGAATAACATGATTTTGAACAAGCATTACACATCCACCAAGTGTTCGATAAAATGTCAAGTCAAGAATTCTCAAGTTAATTGCATGTTTTATGAGTCAAGTGACTTCATGATGAATGTCAGCTGTCAAGTATGTTATGAATTCATGAAACTATCTATGATTATGCAAGTATGAAATTAAGCCCTATTTTCAAGATTTTACCTCTCGTAAGCCTTTGATGTTTATACAAGAGTAATGTTTAATAATGATCTATTCTTACATTTTAAAGCTAGGCTCACCATTAGAGGTCAAAGATGTTTTAGAGCTACTCATGTCATGATTTCATATTTATTGCAAGTTATTAAACTATGATTATTATAAGTATTCCTGGGATTAGACTTAGCACTGATGAATGGAGGATTTGCTCTCTTTCCTTGACTATGTGCCAATATTGGATTGTGTTATACCTTTGCTTTACTAGTGGATCCATTTAGTGTACTTTCTCTTGAAATTCTTTTCGAAATGGGACAGGTTCCCGTAAGGCGAAGTTTTTCATGAAATCCTTCTCGAAATAGGACAGGTTCCCGTAAGGAACGTTACTTCTCCGAAATGGGACAGGCTCCCATAAGGTGAAGTATGGTTTACCTTGACAAGTAGACCACTTCTTTATCGATAAGGGGTAATCATCAGGATTCAAAGTTGTAGCTAGCTTGGTCTTATTCTTTGTCGGTTGAGGTCTCTTCCCACATATGTATCATATTCTATGCAAGTTATATGATTTATAAATATGTTTTACTTCAAGCATTGATCATACATGCCACATCGTTATTATACTTATCCATTTCTTATGCATTTTGACTATGTTGCCTATGTCTTGTTACATTGCATCCTACATACTCAGTAAATTCAAACGTGTTAACACATACGCTATGCCTACATGATGTTACCATGTAGGAACAAGAGCATCTCTTGATCATCCTCTGCGTGGCTAGTTCGGTGCTTTGGAGTCTTGGACAGTCCTCAAGTCCGAGGACATTATCTATGCTACTCTTGCCTTTTTGTTACTTCTTCATGTTAAACACTTGATACTATGAGCGTGAGCCCAGAAAGTGTCTTTTCCCCCGCTCCAATCTATGTTTAGAGGTGTTGTTGGAACAAATAATGTACTTATGCTTTGAGCTTTGACTCTTCTATGTTTTATGCTATCAAAGACTTCCCTTCGTCCCATTTTCCCTTATTTATGTCTCTATTTGTTGTTATTATCTTCTGCGACCAAGGATTAGTGAATGATATTCTAAGAAGCTTGTTTGGGGTCCCTTCGGGTTCCCAATAACCGTGTCACGTTTAGACCTTAGGCTTAGGTCATGATAAACTTGATATTAGAGAACTAGGTTGTTAATGGTCCTCAAAAACCAACACACGGCATCCATTAGAGTCCTATTCATGGTTGTAAAGAGCGCCACAACTATGAATGGGAGGCTATGAGGCGTTTTAGGAAATGTTTCACTTCTTCTTGATCTAAGTTGTGCAGTAGATCTAGGTCCTCCAAGGCTTGTTCCTTATTCTTAATCGTGGCATTTCAGAAAATGTCTCAAGATATTCAGGGTGGTGGATAAGGCAGTGACCATCTGCCACTTAAGGGTCAACTTCCTAGCGGTGACATGTCAAATGCGGAGGTTCTAATGCTCTATGGCTATTGACCACGACTGTAACTGCTCAACTCAATCATCAAGTGGGTCCTCCCAAGACTTCAAGGGATAAGAAGAAGGGGAGTGAGGCTAAGAGGGCCCGATTTGGTGGTGCCTCATCTTCGACTAGTCTATCGGTTCCCAAGTACAAGAAGAAAAGGATCCCTTTTGTCACTGGTCAAGGGTGTGGCAAGAAGCGTCAAGGGAGGTATTTGGTGGAATTTAAGGGTTGTTTCAAGTTTGGTGGTGTTGGACATAGGATGAGAGATTTCCCGGTGGCCTCAAAGAAAGAGAGAATGCGGGTCCAAGTTGAAGGTGGCGATGGTGGGAGGACTCTCCCTAGGTGGCCAAAGTGTGGGAGAAATCGTAGTGGCATATATTGGAGGAACACGGGTGCATAATTTGGGTGTGGCAAGATGGGACACAAGATTCCTAGTTGTTCATATGCTCAAAGGAAAGGAAAGGGTGTTGGTGTTCAAGCTTCTCCTTTGTGCTACAAGTGTGGAGAGTACCATATGGGAGATTTTTTGGCCGGTTCAAGTGCATGTTTCAAGTGTGGTGCAAAGAACCATAAGTCGAGACATTATCCATAGGTTGCTAGGAATCATGAGGATGACCGACGACGTTCTCAACCATACCCCTCTATGGGTCACTAGATTTGGAGTAGTGCTTCACAGGTATGTTAAAAGTTTTTAATTTTGATGTGTATGCATTGATAGACCCGAGTGCCACTCTTTCTTTTATTACTCCATTTGTTGCCAAAAAGTTTCATGTTAGTCCCAAATTAACCTTATGAAGTGTCTACCCCCGTTAGTGAGTCCATTGTAGCAAAAAAGAGTCTATAAAAATTACCCCGTGTTCATTTTGCATAGAATCTTGCCTTGTGATTTTGTTGAATTAAATATGGCGGATTTTGATGTCATTCTTGGGATGGATTGGTTGCATGCATCTTATGCTTCTATTGATTATAGAATCTGTAGGGTCAAATTCCAATTCCTAATTAACCCATCCTTGAGCGGGAAAGTTATGATTTGGTGGTCAAGAGTAGATTTATTTCTTGTCTTAAAGCCCATAAGTTGATTTCTAAGGGGTGTACCTATCATCTTGAGAGGGTTAGGGATGTGAATCCAAAATCCTTCCTACAGAGTCGCTTCCGGTGGTTAATGAATTCCTTTATACCTTTCCGAGCTTCCGGGTGTTCCTCCTGAAAGGGAAATAGAATTTGGTATAGACCTCCTTCCCGACACTCAGCCTATTTCTATTACTCCTTATCATATGGCCACGATGGTGTTGAAGGAGTTAAAGAAGAAATTGAGAGATTTGTTGGAAAAGGATTTCATAAGGCCTACTAAGTCACCTTGGGGTGCACTGGTGTTGTTTGTGAAGAAGAAGGATAGTTCTCTTAGAATATGCATTGATTACCGACAACTTAATAGAGTAACCATAAAGAACAAGTACCCTCTACTAAGGATAGATGACCTTTTTGATCAACTTCAAGGGGCTAGCCACTTTTCTAAGATTGATCTTCGATCCGGGTATCACCAAGTGAAAGTAAGGGAGAAATTCCTAAGATGGCCTTTCGGACTAGGTATGGACACTTTGAGCTTGTGGTTATGTCCTTCGGATTGACTAATGCATCGACTATGTTCATGGATATCATGATAGGGTCTTTAAACCCTACCTTGACTTATTTGTGGTGGTTTTTATTGATGATATCTTGATTTATTCCCATAGAGAGAAGGAGCATGTGAATCACTTGAGGGTGGTGTTGCTAATCTTGAGGGAGGAGGGATTGTATGCTAAATATGAAAAATGTGAGTTTTGGTTGAAAGAGGTTACTTTGCTAGGGCATGTGGTGTCGGGTGATGGCATTAAAGTGGATCCTAAGAAAATGAAGGTAATTAGAAATTGGCCTAGACCTTTAACTCCATCGGACATTAGAAGTTTCTTGGGTTTGGCGGGTTATTACCGGAGGTTTGTAAATTTGTTCTCTTCTATTGCTTCTCCTATGACTAAATTGACACAAAAGAAGGCGAAATTTGTGTGGACCGATGAGTGTGAAAAGAGTTTTCAAACTTTGAAAGATAAGCTTATCTCCGCTCCTATCTTGGCTCTGTCGGAAGGGTTCGAAGGGTTAGTTGTATAATGCCTCAAGAATTGGTTTGGGGTGTCTTTTGATGCAAAGTGGTAAGGTGATAAGATATGACTCTAGATAAGTTAAGGTGCATGAGAAGAATTATCCCACCCATAATCTTGAATTAGTTGTCATGGTATTTGCTTTAAAAATTTTGCATCACTACTTGTATGGGGTTCATGTTGATGTGGTCATCGACCATAAGAGTCTCCAATACATGTTCACCCAAAAAGATCTTAACTTAAGTTAAAAATGTAGTTCGAGCTCCTTAAAGATTCTGATATGAGTGTGCATTATCACCTGGCAAAGATAATGTTGTGGATGATGCTCTAAATAGGGTGTCTATGGGTAGCCTAGCACATGTTGATGAGGGTGGCAAAGAGGTGGCTAGAGAGGTTCATCAGTTTGCTAGATGGGAAGTTAGGTTAAAGGAGGTTAACAATGGTAGTGTATTGGTTGTTGATGATTCTAAATCTTCATTGATTGAGGAGGTGAAGGCAAAACAAGATCTTAACCCCGCCTTGATAGAATTGAAGACCTTGGTGAGACATAATAAAGTGGAGGTTTTCTCCCAAGGGGGAGATGATGCCCTTAGGAACCAAGCCAGATTATTTGTGCCTAACGTTGATGACTTTAGGAAGTTGATTTTAGATGAGGCTCATAATTCATCCTATTCTATTCACCCCGATTCTACAAAGATATATAGAGATTTGAAAGAGATGTATTGGTGAGATTACCTTGATTGTATCGGATATGGTTATGGGATCTTGGGAGAAAGTGAGGTTGATAAGAGAAAGATTGAAGATGGCTTAAAGTAGGCAAAAGTCATATTCCGATATGAGAAGAAGAGATCTTGAGTTTAAGGTTGGTGAATGGGTTTACTTGAAAGTCTCATCTAGGAAGGGTGTGGTTCGATTTGGCAAAAAAGGGAAATTAAGCCCAAGGTTTGTGGGTCCTTATAGGATTTTGGGGAGGATTGGTAAGGTTGTACATGAGCTGGAGTTGCCCATTGATATGAATATGGTTCATCCGTTCTTCATGTGCCCATATTGAGAAAGTATGTGGGTGACCCTAGTGCGATAGTGCCCTTGGATGTAGTGGGTGTTATAGAAGATAATTTAACTTGTGAGGAGGTTCCGGTAGAAATTTTGGATAGACAAGTGAAGAGGTTGGGAAACAAGGATGTAGCTTCCGTCAAGGTTTTTTGGAGAAACCAACAAGTTGAAAGTGCCACATGGGAAGCCGAGGTGGACTGAGAAAATGATATCCATATCCATTCCACTCTACTCAAGCCTAAGGTACTAATTTAAGTCTCCTACAATTTCAAGTCATAAGTTTTAGCTCTTATGTCATTTGCATGCATTCATGTTTATGATGATTTTTGACATTCATGTCGAGATTTTTGAAAATGATGTCTAAGTGTATTCGTTGCATTTATGTCGGGCTAAAATCTTCTGGATTACTTCTCATATATAAGTTTCTTTGACATTTGGTGACGAATGTACCCAAGGGGGAGATATTGAAATACCCAAAAAATGCCCGAAAATGTGCCTCGAAAATGCCCTTAATCGTAATTTCCATATATCTTGAAATCCGTGTATGATATTAAAAATTTGACTTCATATTCGTGATTAGGGGTAAAATTGAGTGGAAAATGGGTATAAACCCGATTTTATAGAAACCGTAATGAAAATAATTTTTCAAAAATTTTGAATTCTAGTGGTGATTGGCGCCCTGGCCGCGATGCACCACAGGCGCAGATCAATTTTGATTTTTCTTGAAATTCTATTTTGTCCCAAGGGCCTTAGGGTCATAGTCCCATGCCCTCTTATGCGTAAGAACACCTATACTTAGCCATTTTTTAACTCTATAACTTAAGACCCTCTGAAAATCCTCTCTAACAATTAGCCAAATATTTCATCCAAATTCAAGTGTCTCAAGCATAATTCCAGATCTCAAGAACTCTATTCAAGCTTCAAGATTCTCTTCAAGTCTACATCAAGGAATCCCCAAATTTAGGTGTGTGGCTTTCAACCAATGGGTCTTTTCATTCATGGTTCCCAATCTTCCTATCTTATGAAAATTGTATGTTTTCAAGTTGTATTATTTATGGGTATCTTTTATTATGGATTATAAGCATGAAGTATGTTGGAGTTTTATGAAATGTTGATTAAAAATGCATGTATAACTATCTCAAGCTTATACTATGAGTTGGTTTGTCAGGATTTATCGATAGGCTAGCATGTTTTGAGCTATGAAACTATGATCTATTATGAGATTTAATGATGGATTTCAAGGTATCACACATGAGGGATTTGCAATATGTTGGTGGGTTGATTTGCATTGAGTTTTCTCACATTATTTCACTATTGAATTGCATGATTCTTTGGGGTCCCTTTGGGTTCCCATTCGCCATATCACGTTTAGGCCCTAGGCTTGGGTCGTGACATGATTCTTATCACCACACCCGAAGAAAGCACCAATTTTCTCCAACAAGGACCAGTGTGGGGCTTCTTACAGTTGCTACACATAGGATATCCCTAACTACCACCACTCGGTGCCCTAAGAGGAGGCACCTTAATATTAGCAAGCTGAGCACCCAACCCTTGGCCCTATTGGAAGCGACCAAAACCAGCACCTCGAGAATCGGAGAACCCACCATCAAAATAGGCCCTCGTAGGGTCATGCATTCTCCTCCCTTTGAGTTTCTCCCCTTTGATTTGTTTGGCATAAATCATAAGTCTAGAGATGTCCATATCCCGATTAAGCATGGCCTTACAACATTCTTGTACAAACAAGTCAGATACACCAGAGATAAACTTGTGCATTCTTGCACGGGAATCAACTACAAGTCTTGGAGCATACTTGGACAGCTTAGTGAACTAGAGGGTATAATCCCTCACACTCATATTACGCTGCCTTAAGTTGATAAACTTGGTCATCTTGGCTTCCCTAAGCTCAAGAAGGAAGAAACAATCCAGAAAAGCAGGCTTAAACTCCTCCCAATTAACAACATCACCACATACTTTCTCCATAGACCACCGAGTATACCACACCTATGCCACATCCTTCAATAGATAAGCAACCAGTTCATCCCTCTCCTTAGAAGTGACACCCATGACATTCAATACTTTGGAGAGCTCATCAATGAACTTCTGAGCATCCTTGTCAGCCTTAGACCCAAAGAATTCTGGAGGGTTCATCCGGGTAAAATCCCTCACTCTAGAACCCGGAGTGGAATCCCAAGGAAGGTTAGCCTGCCTAGTTTGAGTAATCACCACCTGGGCAAGCATGACAAAGGCTATATGGAATTCACCATTAGAGATAGGCTCATCCATAGGCCTTTGAGGTGCTTGACCCTCATTAGCCGGGGCTGGTCTGGCAGGTCCACCACGAGGCATCTTTTGAAATAGAGCAAGGATACCATCAAGGTCAAGAGTGAAACTAATTATTTACAGCACGACATAAGACATGAAGAAGTGAGATAATTCCTAAAATGTCGTCATAGCCTCCCACTCATAGGCATGGTGCACTTCACATCTATGATTAAGACTCTACCTGATGCGGCATGTTGAACTCCAAGGATCATTTACAAAACCTAGGTCTCTAATACCGTCTTTGTTACGACCCATATCTAGGGCTTAGATGTGACATGACGAATGGGAACCTGAAATTCCACAAACAAGCCTCAAGGTACCAAAACTCACATCATCAGTTCGAAAGCTTACACCAAGTAAACACATAGTTCTACTAGGCGGGAAAGTAGCACTCACTCTATGGGGCAATTCGGGACTTAGTATCTTTCCATCAAAACATATAACCAAGCCATAAAACACATAACCAACTAGCATAACTATAGTCGAAGGTAGTCAACCCATAACATAGACTTAAGTCATAACACATAGCATAATACATAAGGAGGTTTACATAGTGTCCAACAATGCTTCTACATAGATGGTTCGGGGGCTAAGACATTTCCCAGGCTCACCCTCCATATATAAAGAAGTGAAAGTATCAAAGGGAGATAGATGGTGGATCGTCCTTCGAAGATAGGACTCACCACTACAAATAAACTTGGAATCCGAGCTAAGCTTCAAACGGTGGATGATCAAAGTCCTCGATCCCTACATGGTGAAATCATGTAGGAAAGAGTATATGTTAGTACGTTTGAATGTACTAAATATTTGGGATGTGATGCATGAACTTACCAAAACCTGCATATCAAGGTTAGATGGCAAAGGCATATAATATAGAAAGAATCAAATAACAAAGGATGTCATATAACAAGATGCTATGAAATTTATGATGCATGAAATGCAAATGATGCTCATATATATATATATATATATATATATATATATATATATATATATATATATATATTGGGGATATGACCTTGACCGACATGAGTTAGACCAAGCGAGCTATTACTTGGAATCCAGATAAAATCCCCTCATCAGTAAAGAGGTGATCTACTTGCCAAAGGTAAACCATACTTCATCCTACAGGACAACTCCAATTTCGCATGAAGCAACCTTCCTTACGGGACAATTCCCATTCCAGATAGGATTTTCACATATAGCATATGAAGTCATATCATATCATGTGATCTCCTTACGGGAGAACTGTCACGACCCAAAAATGGGAGTGATGTCACTCGTCTTATCCCACCAAGACAAGTCAGCATACAACCAATTATAACGTTAAAATACAGAATTATAATAAAAAAATATAAGTTCAATTGCGGATGATAAGTCAACTTAATGAAAATCCCCCAAAACCTGGTTGTCACGTGCACAAGCTTCTAATG
>JAABOM020058782.1:0-13538 GCA_011800125.2 Solanum clarkiae
TTTTTAATACCACTCTTGGGCTGAACATATAGTCCATCTATGGTTCTAATACATGGGCCAAAGTTACCCTATTAACAGGTATTTTATTTACAATCAAACTTGGACAATTTCGACCCCGGGTCTCATCTCCGTTTAGTTAATAATTTTGAGCTAAGCAAGTAGCTGACTCACCTCCTTGCTTCTAAGTCCTACAAGCACCTTAATTCTTTCACTTCATTTTAAGTCCATAATCTCCTCATTTCGACATAAAACATGTATACACTCGACCCTCTTAAGCGCTAGACACACGTATAGCCCATTAACACGAGATTCAAATACTTTTGAAAACTAGTGCTAGTTTAACCAAATCATGTCATATTTCATTTGTATAGTATAAGTATGGTAAGCTGTGGGGTGTTACAAAGACAATGCCATATTACATATGTTTGGTAGTTGGTTAGACTTGGTGGTGTGCCTACTTTTATTATATCAAATCGTGGTGCCCAATTTATATTTTACATTTGGAAATCATCTCAAAAGAGGCTTGGCCCTAAGATGAAGTTAAGTATGCACAGTTTTTTGCCATCAATTTGTTGGCAAGCTGGAAGAACAATTCAAAACTTGGAGAACATGTTGGGGACTTATGTGTCAGAATTCAAAGGAAATTGGGGTGATCATCTACCACTTATTGAGTTGCTTACAACAATAGCTTTCATGCAAGCAATGGTATGACATAGTTTGTGGTTTTATGTGGTTGAAGGTGTGTGACATTGGTGGAATAGTTTGAGTAAGATGAGATGAATTCTATAGGCACAGATTTATTATTGTAGACTATGGAAAGAGTTGAATGGGTTTGGGAAAAGTTGAAGATGGTTCAAAGTCATTAACGATTTTATTTTGAGGTTGGAAGGAGGGATCATGAGTCTCGTATTGGTGATTGGGTGTATGTGAAGGTCTCATCTATGAAGGGTGTGGTACATTTTGGAAAGGAGGGTAAGTCAAGTTCTCGGTATATAGGACCTTATGAGATTGTTGAGCAGTTTGAGAATGTGGCCTATAGATTTGATTTGCACTTGTGTTTGAGTTTTGTACATTTGCTTTTCTATGTATCTAAGTTGAGGAAGTTGGTTGGTGATACTAGTGTTATTCTGCCTTTGGAAAGCATTGAGCTTGAGGAGAATATGTCTTATGAGGAAGTGGAATGCCCCAAAAATGCCCTAAAATTGTTCTTCGGAAATCCCCATAATCATAAATTGCATGCATCTCAAAATCCATGCTTGATATCGAAATTCTAACTTTATAATCTTGATCAGAGGTAAATTTGAGTGGAAAATGGGTATAACCCGGATTTTTTAAGAGCCGTAGTGGAAAATGATATTCACCAAAATTTGAAATTCCAGAGGACATCGGTGATGCCTCTGCGACGCAGACCTGTTGCATAAGTGTGTTGTCACTTCCTTAATTTTTCATCCCAGCCCTAAGGCATTAGGTTCTTGTCCCCATGCCCTTTTATGCGTAAAAAAACACCTATATTTAGCCATTTTCAACTCTATATCACTCAAGAAACTCTCGAAACCCTCTCTTACACTTAACCAAATATTCCATCCAAATTCAAGTGTCCCAAGCCTGATTCTGCATCTCAAGAACTTCATTCAAGCTTCAAGTTCTCATTCAAATCTACATCAAGCAAATCCCCAAATTCAAGGTATATGGATTTCAACCTTTGGATCCTTTCACTCACGGTGCCCGACCTTCCTTTTTATGGAAATAGCATGTCTTCAAGTTGTATTACCTATGGGTATCACTTATTGTGAATTAGAATTACAAATTATGTTGGGGGTTCTATGAAATGATGATTGAAAACATATTTCAACCTATTTCAAGCTTATAATATGGGATGGTTTGTCTATTGTGACTATGCATGTTTAGCTATAACACTATAATCTATTATGAGGTTTGATGAGGAATTTCAAGCTATCTTGCCTGAGGGTTTTACTATATGCTAGTCGGTTGATTTACATTAAATTTTCTCATATGATTTCACTCTTGAATTGCATGAGTTTTAACTAACATTAAACACCAGCCAAGTTTTCGATAAAATGACTTGAGATGAATTCTTGAGTTATTGATGGTCTATTGTACGGTTCATAAGTCAAGTGGCTCTATAATGATTAAGGGAATGTACATATGTCGAGTTCATGAAAAGTATCAATAGTGTTGTAAGTTGACCACACCTTGTTGAGAGGGTGACATACCTCAAGCACTATGATGGGGGGTAGTATGCCCATCTACCTTATCGAGGGTTATGTACCTTGACCACTATGATAGGGGTGGTATGCCCATCTACCTTGTCAAGGGGTTTGTACCTTGACCACTATGATGGGGGGGGTTGTATACCCATCTACCTTATTGAGAGGTATGTACTTTGATCACTATGATGGGGGGTGGTATGCTATCTACCTTGTCAAGGGGTATGCACCTTGACCACTATGTGGGTGGTGGTATACCCATCTACCTTGTCGAGGGATATGTACCTTGACCACTATGATGGGGGGTGATATCCCAATCTACCTTGTTGAGTGATATGTACGTTGACCACCATGATAGGGGTGGCATGCCCATCTACCTTGTTGAGGGGTATGTGCCTCAATCACCTTCCAAGAGGTGGCATGCCTTGGAATTCAAGTAATGCTTGCTTGGGCTATGTAGATATGGTCTTTTCCTACACATATAAAGTGTATTTGCAATTCATATGTTTTACAAGCATATTTTACTTCAAACATTGATCATGCATGCCCTACTGTTGTTATACTTCTCCATTTCTTATGATTATGCATTTTGACTTTGTTAGCTATGTCTTGTTTCATTGCATCCTACTTACTTAGTACATTCAAATGTACTAACGCATACTCTATACCTACATGATGTCACCATGTAGGGCCAAGAGCTTCTCTTGATCATCCTCCACGTGGCAAGTTTGGTATCTTGAAGATAAGCTTTGGTGAGTCCTCAAGTTTGGGGACACTAGCTATACCACTATTGCTTTGTTATCTCTTTATGTTGAACATTTGATACTATGAAGGTCAGCCCGGAAAGTGTCTTGGCCCCTGCCCAATATATACTAGAGGTGTTGTTGGAACAATTGATTTAATTATGGTATGATCTTAACTCTTAAATGTTTTATTATCATCCAAGACTTCCCTTAGTCCCGTTTCCTTTCTTTATGTATCTTGTTGATGTTTTTCTTCCACAACCAAAGAAATGTGATTGATATATTAAGAGGCTTGTTTCGGGTTCCTTCAGGTTCCCCATATGTTGTGTCACGTCTAGGCTGAAACGTGCCTCACTTGCCTAGGAATGCCTCCATAATCATAGTTCCCTTATATCTCAACTTGGGAAAATTTAAACATCCCTCCATGTAGCTCGGAAAGACCCTATGATGAATTTTTTTTCAATATCTCAAAATCTGTGAAGAATTTCGCAAATCCAGCTTCATATTCTTGTTAAGGGGGCAAAATCGCATGGGAAAATGAGTACCTACAAGGTATACTTTGTCCATGCCAAGAAAAATAATTTTTGGTAAAACTTCATAAAAACAGTAGTTGTCCGTGATGGGTCCGCGACGCGGACTAGTTCAAAAACTTTCAAAAATTGTTCTTTTTACTCCAGGGCAATTTGATAATAATGCTATACCTATATAAATGAAAATCACTCATTGTCTAGCTGTTTTGAGCCTTAAAAACCAACCAACAACCTCTCAAAATATTCTCTAATGTTCATCAAATTCTCTATTCATTCTCAAGGTTTTTAAGATGTCTTGTTGGAATTCAAGGAAACCAAGTCAAGTCCCAAGTCATCCTCAAGATTCAAGTGTCCCAATCTCTTTCTGGATCTAAGGTATTTCATTCAAGCTTCAAGCCTCCATTTCAAATCTTCTTAAAGAAGCTTTCCAAAGTCAAAGTATGTGGGTTTCTTTCAAGGGTTCTTTTCACCCATGATACCCAAGTTTCCTTTTACTCTAATTTCAATGATTTAAAGTTGATTTAATGAATGGGTTTACTAGTATGACCAGGTCTATAAACTATGTTAAAGCTATATGAACTTGTGATTATTTTTCTATATTTTGAGCTATAAATCTTGGATCTATCGTAAGATTTGATGAGTTGTTTTGATGTATATTTCTTAGGGGTTTTGCAAGGTTTTGATTGATGGTTTTATAATGGATTTTCTTTCATGATTTCATCTCTAAACTCCATGGTTTTATACTACCATTTCACACCCGCCAGGCATTTGATAAAATGTCCAGTTATGGTTTCTTGAGGAATTGAGGTCTAAAGCATGAGATATAGTATGAATGACTATATGATGACAAAATAAGCTTATGTATATGATATATTTTATATAAAGTATTGCATTAGAACATGCCCGATCTGGGGGGACTAAGCCCAGATAACCTTGTCGGGTGGTTAGTACCTTGATAGAAAATCAAGGAGCTAGTGCCTTGATAACCTAGATGGAGGTTTGTATTCATCAACCTAGTGAGGGGTTTGTACCTCACCACCAGGGTGATGGGGTGGCATCATCATCAACTTACCAATGGGTTTGTACTTTGGAAATCATTCTAGGTCTCTTCTACATATATGATATCCTACATAAGCATGAGTTACTTAAGCATGTTTTACTTAAGTATTGATCATACATGCCATGTTGTTATATGATGTCTATTGCCTATTTTTATGCATTTTGATTATGATGCCTATCTCTTGTTGCATTGCATCCTACATACTTAGTACATTCAAACATATTAATGCATACTCTTGCCTACATGATATCACCATGTAGGAATCGGAGACCTAGTTGATCATCGTCCTCCTCCATGTGACTAGTTTGGTACTACTCAAGCTAGTTGGTGAGTCCTCCATTCCGAGGATGTTGGTCTATGTTTCACTTATTATGTATTGAGACACTCTTCTTTATTGCTATTTTGACTATGAGGGTGAGCCCGATTGCATTTTCTTGGCCTCCGCTCTTATTTATTTAGTAGAGGTGTTGTTGGATATGCTATGTATCTATGTTAGTCCCTTGCCCTTATTCCTAAACTTTTACATGTTACTTAAGTATTAGTCTCCCTCTCTTAGTTCCAATTCCCCTTGTGTATTCCTACTTTTTTATGTCATTTACATGTGTCTGCGACTAATGATGTGTAATGATAAGTTAAGAGACTTGTTTTAGGACCCTTCGGGCTCCCCATTCGTTGTGTCACGTCTAGGACCTATTTTTGATCGTGACAAACTTAGTATCAGAGCACTAGATTGTTAGATCCTTAGATTCGAACACACTGTGTCGGTTAGAGTCTTATTCATGGTTGTGTTTTGCACCACATTATGAGTAGGAGGCTAAGAGGCATTCTAGGAAATGTTTCACTTCTTCATGATCCATGTCATGCGATAGAGTTAGGTCCCCTAGGACTTGTTTCTAATCCCTAACCATTACATTTCATGATATGTCTCAAGCTACTCAAAATGGTGATATGTCGAATACGGAGGTTCTTAATTTTCTATAGGTAACAGCCAAAACGTTGACAACATTGGCAACTTAACTCAATCAACAAGTGGGTGCTCCCGAGACTTCTACTGGTGGGGGGAGAGGTAGTGAGGGCAAGAGGGCCCGTGTTAAGGGTAAGTTCCAAAGTTCCAAGGGGAGAGATCAAAGTGGTGTGGTGCCTTATTCTAGGTATCGAAATGTGGTAGAGGCCATGATGACCAATGCTTGAGAGGTACTAATGCTTGTTATGGTTGTGGAGAGATGTGTCATACAATAAAAGAGTGTCCTCATAAGCATAAAAGGGGTAAAAGAGGTGATGGTGAGATGACTAATCCCAAGTGTCGAGGGCGTGGGAAGAACCACAATGGCTCGTGTCGGAGGAAAACTAGTGCTTGCTTTTGATGTAGTAAAGTGGGTCGCAAGCTAGTAGATTGTCCATTTGTTTGAAGGGGGTGTAAGGGTGGTCGACTTTTGGATCGAGGTGGTCATGTTGATCAAGTAGCTCAAAGAGGGGATGAGATGCCAGATGCTATTATCGGTAAGTTAAAGTTCCCTTGTCTTTGATGTGCATCATTGATAGGCTCAGTGTGCCACTAGTTCTTCTCTAATCTTTTTAGTTGCTAGTGGGGATTCTTATGCGCCCAAGTTGTTGTGTGGACCTTTGATGTTTATCCTTTTGTTGAGTATATGGTTGCTAAGAGGTTCATAGGTGTTTATCAGAGTTTCTATTATATTAGGTCTTTCTTTGTGTCTTGTTGGACTTGGTACGGTGAATTTTGAAGCCATTATAAGGATGGAATAGTTGCATGCATGTTGTGTCTTCATAGATAGTAGGACCTATAGAGTTACATCCTGACTCCCTAATGAGCCTATCGTTGAATGGGAGGTGGGCAAGTGGTAGCAAGGGAGGTAGGTCCATTTCATGTCTTAAGGTACAATTGATCTCTAAGGGGTTGAATTTATCATCTTTCAAGAGTTAGGGGTGTTAAACCTAAGGTGTTTTATATTGAGATGTTTCCGGTAATCAATGAGTTCTTAAGAGTCCTTTCTAATATTTTGAATTTGGGGTAGTGTCTTTTGGTTTGACTACTTTATCGGCTATGCTTATAAATCTCATGAATAAGATCTTTAGTCCTTGCTCCATTAGGTTTATGGTGGTTTTGGTATAATGGTTCATTTACCTAAGTGACGAAGTGCATGTGAGTCATTTGAGGGTAGTACTACAAAGTTTAAGGAATAAAAATGGATGCTAAATAGGAGAAATGGTAATTTGAGTTGTAAGAGGTTGCCTTCCTAGATCGTGTAGTATCCATTGATGGTATTAAAGTGGACACTAGTAAGAAGAATGTTATTAGAGATTAGCCTAGACCTTGACTTCATCAGACATTAAGAGCTTCTTGGACTTAACAGGCTATTACCTGAGTTTGTGAATACGTTCCCTTCTATTACTTCTCCTATGACTTTATTGATCCTAAGTAAGGCTGATGATTTGGCTGATGTTTTGACTGGCGTGATTTGATAGGTATGGGAGTTGCTATTTCTTATGTTGTTCCTTTGTGCTAATAGGACTCATGTGTGTGTCCTTGAGGAATACATGAGACTATTGTGGCTAGGAGGGGTTTATAGGGTGTTGTTTTATGGTCTTGATGAGCTTGGCATGGTGTGTTTGGAGGTCTTGGGGTGGATTAGTTACATGCATATCATGCTTTCAATAAGTGTAGAACCCATAAGGTTGTAATAGGATGGTTAACGATGGTCGATCTATTTGGCCAACTACAATGAAATAGTCACTTCTCTAAGCTTGATCTTTGTTTCGGGTTTTGTCCCTAAGTAAGGATGAGGGTAGGTGACATCCCTAAGTGTCTTTTCAGATTAGTAGTTAGCATTTTGAGTATTGTTGGAGTTGTTTGGTTAACTTATGCACCAGGTATGTTTATGTGTTTCATGAATAGTGTCTTAAAACCATACCTTGATATGTTTGTGGTGGTCTCTAGTGATGAGGTGTTGATTTGTGTGGAGCTTGTCAATCGTTTAAGGGTAGTGTTGCAAGTCTTGGAGGATGAGAGGTTGTTTACTAAAATATAGTAGGTGTGCATTGTAGATAACAAGAAGGCAGTCAGAACTCCTTAAGATTATGATATGAGTGTGCGTTATTTCCCCCTTGAGGCTAATGTTGTGGTTGGTGCTCTAAGCAGGGTGCCTATGGGTAGCCTTGCATATGTGGATAATGGTGGCAAAGAGGAGACTAGTGGGGTCCATCGATTGATTAGATTGGAAGTTAAGTTGAGGAAAGTTGAGAATGGTAGTATAGTGTTCTTGGTGGTTCCAAATCTTCTTTTGTTGAGCTGGTCTAGTTTAAGCAAGGCCTTGATCGCCTTATTAGAGTTGGAAGTTTTGGGTGGAAAGATGTTAAAGTGGAGGTTTTCTCACAAGGGGGAGATGGTTGTTCATGGAAACAACTGGAATAGGTATGGTTAAGTTTGACAAATGAGTTATGGTTATGAGCCCTTTTAGAGTGTAGAGGAAGTTGGTAAGGTTGCATATGGATGGGATTTGCCTAGGGATATGGATGTGGTTCGTCTAATTCTTCATGGTTCTTTGATTGAGGGGATATGTTGGTGACTCTATTGCTATAGAACTCTTTAGGGTTATAGGTGTTATGGAAGGATAAGTTGTCTTAGGAGAACGCCCCAATGGAGGTATTCGATGGAAGGGTGGAAAGTTTGATTAATAAGGATGTGGTGTTTGTCAAGGCCCTTTTGAAAGGATTATCAAGTCAAAGGTGTCTCTAAGGAAGCTGAAGCGGTCTTAATATAGTGATATTTGTACCTCATTCACTCTAATCAAGCATAAGATAATGACTAAGTCCTTTATGTGATTCCAAGTCGCATGTTTCAGCCCCTATATCATTTGCATGCATTCATGTTTTTGTTGACAAGTTCATGATGATTTTAACACTTATGTTGAGATTTTAAAATGGTGTTTAAATGCATTGTTGCATCCTTATGTGGGCTGAAATTATCTTAATGACGTCTCTCATATACGTTTTTTTGACATTCGGGGATGAATGTTCCTAAGGGGGAGATATTGAAATGCCCCAAACTTGCCTAGGAAAGGCCTCACAATTGTAGTTCCCTCATATCTCAAATCGAGGATATTTAAACACCCCTCCATGTAGCTCGAAAAGATGCTAGAAAATAATGCATTCTTTCAATATCTCAAAATCAATGCAGAATTTCACAAATATGACTCCATATTCTTGTTTAGAGGGAAAAATTGTGTGGGGAGACGAGTACCTACAAGGTATACTTTGTCCGTGCCAAGAAAAGTAATTTTTAGTGAAATATCGCAAAAATAGTAGTTGTCCTCGATGGGTTCGAGATGCGAACTTGAGATGGACTGGTTCAAAAATATCCGAAAATTGTTCTTTTTACTCCAGGGCAATTTGGTAATAAACCTATACCAATATACACGAAAATTCCTCATTGTCTAGCCGTTTTGATCCCTGAACACCAATAAAAAACCTCTCAAAATCCTCTCTAATCATCATCAGATTCTCCATTCATTCTCAGGTTTTCAAGAAGTCTTGTTGGAATTCAAGGAAACCAAGTCAAGCCCAAAGTCCTCCTCAAGATATAAGTGTCCCAATCTCTTTTCGGATCTAAGGGTTTCATTCAAGCTTCAAGGCTCCATTTCAAGTCTTCTTAAAGAAGCTCTCCAAAGTCAAGGTATGTGGGTATCTTTCATGGGTACCTTCCACCCATGATACCCAAGCTTCCTTTTACTCTAATTTGCACAATTTAAAGTTGATTTTACGAATGGGTTTACTAGTATGAACATGTTTATGAACTATGTAAAAATTGTATGAACTTGTGATTGTTTTGCTATATTTTGAGCTATAAATTTTGGATCTATCGTAAGATTTACTGAGGGGTTTTGATGTATATTTCTTGGGGGTGTTGCAAGGTGTTGATTGATGGTTTTGCAATGGATCTTCTTGTGGGATTTCATCTCCAAACTGCATGGTTTATACTACCATTTCATACCCGCCAAGAGTTTGATAAAATGTCTGGTTATGGTTTCTTGAGGAATTGAAGGCCCAAAGCATGAGATATGATATGAATGACTATATGATGATGAAATGAGCTTATGTATATCATATATTCTAAATAAAATTTTGCATGAGACCATGCCCTATCTGGGGGGACTAAGAGCCCAGATAACCTTATGGGGTGTTAGTACCTTGATAGCCAATCAAGGGGCTAGTGCTTTGATAACTTAGATGGGGGTTTGTACTCATCAACCTAGTGAGGGGTTTGTACCTTACAACCAGGATGATGGGGAGGCATCATCATCAATCAAGATGGGGGTTTGTACTCATCAACCTATTGAGGGGTTTGTACCTCACCACCAGGGTGATAAGGTGACATCATCATTAACCTACCAAGGGGTTTATACTGTGGAAATATTGCTTGGTCTCTTTTACACATATGATATCCTATATATGCATGAGTTACTTAAGCGTGTCTTACTTAAGCGTTGATCATACATTCTATATTGTTATATGATGTCTATTGCCTATTATTATGCATTTTTATTATGATGCCTAACTCTTGTTGCATTGCATCCTACATACTTAGTACATCCAACATACTAATACATACTCTTGCCTACATAATATCACCATATAGGAACCAAAGCCCATGTTGGTCATCCTCCTCCTCCATGTGGCTAGTTCGGTACTACTCAAGCTAGTTGGTGAGTCCTCCATTCCGGCTACGTTGGTCTATGTTTCTCTTATTGTGTATTGAAACGCTCTTCTTTATTGCTATTTTAACTATGAGGGTGAGCTCTGTTACGTTTTCTTGGACCCCGCTCTTATCTATGTAGTAGAGGTGTTGTTGGACATACTATGTATTTATGTTATGAGCCTTGACTCTTCTGTCTCTTGGTGTTGATGTTATGCAAGCTTTCCCTTATTCCCTTGCCCGTATTCTTGAACTTTTACATGTTACTTAAGCATTAATCTCTCCCCCTAAGTCCTAATTCCCCTTGCTTATTTCTACCCATTTATTGCATTTACATGCTTCCGCGACCAATGATGTATATTGATAAGTTAAGAGGCTTGTTTGGGGACTGTTCGGGCTCCCCATTCGTCGTGTCACGTCTTGGTCTTATTTTGGGTCGTGACATAGGCCCTAGGCTTGGGACATGACAAACTTGGTATCAGAGCACTAGATTTTTATCGGTCCTCGAATTCCAACACACCCCATCGATTAGAGTCCTATTCATGGTTGTGAAGCATGTCACAACTATGAATGGGGAGCTATGAGGCGTTTTAGAAAATATTTCACTTCTTCATGATTTATGTCGTGCGATAGAGCTAAGTTCTCTATGACTTATTACTAATTCCTAACCATTACGTTTCATAATGTCTCAATCTATTTAGGATGGTGATATATCAAATGCAAAGGTTTGCAATGCTGTATGGGTATTGGCCAAAGCTGTGACCGCTCAACTCAACCAATTAGTGGGTACCCCTGCAAAATCGAAGTAAAGGAGGAGAAAGAGAGAGGCTAAGGGGGCTTAAGCTAGGGACATTTCATCTTCTACCAGACTACCGGTGCACAGATGCGGAAAGGAGAGGATCCCTTTTGCCACTTGTCAAAAGTGTGGCAAGAAACATCAAAGAAGGTTTTTGGCAATAATTGTTGATTGCTTGAAGTGTGGTGGTGATGGGCATAAGATAAGATATTGCTCGGTGGCCTCAAAGGAAGAAAGAAGAAGAGTTCAAATTGAAGGAAGGCTTCAATATGCTAAGCCTGGTGGCAGTGGTGGAATGACTCATCCTAGGTGCCCAAAATGTTGGAGAAACCGTACTGGCACATGTAGGAGAAACACGGGTGCATGCTTTGGGTGTGGCAAGATGGGCCACAAGATTCCAAACTGCCTATTGTTCGACTGAAAGGCAAGGGTGTTGGTGTTCAAATTTCCCCTACAAGTCACAAATGTGGTGAAATGACGACAAAAAGTGCCCGAAATTATTCTTCAAAAGTTTTCGAAATCATAATTTCCATAAAATCACAAAATCCATGTGTGATATCGAAAATCCGACTTCATATAGATAAGGGGACAAAATTGAGTTAGAAATGAGTCTAACCCCGATTTTAGAGTAAGCGAATCACAATTTCAATTTTCCAAGAATCCTTTATCTAGTGTCTGTCCGAGATGGTACCGAGACGCGCCTCCATCGTGAACTAGTGTAAAATTTTCCTCTAAAATAGGTCCATATCGCAGACTAGACACAAACCTGTATTTTGTTGCTAGTGATTTTATCTCGGTCCAAGGCTTTTGAGTGTTGGTACTAAGCATCCCATGCATAATACATAATACATAATACATAACTTGTCCAACAACACATCTACAAGTAGATACTTAGCGGGGGCCAGGACAAAGCGACCAGGCTCACCCACATAGTCAAATAGCAAAAACGAAGAAGGAATCAATACATAACATGATAAACATAGACCAACGTCCCCAGAATGGAGGACTTAATAATAAGCTTGAGTGAAACCGTACTAGCCATGTGGGTGGAGATGCTCAAGCGGGGCTCCGGTTCCTACATGGTCATATCAAGTAGGAATAGAGTATGCATTAGTACGTTGGAATGTACTAAGTATGTGGGATGCAATGAAATAAGAAATAGGCAATGTAAGGAAAATGCTTAACAATAGGTAACAGGCATAATATAACAATATGGCATGCATGGACAATGCTTGTAGTAAAACATGCTTGAAAATATTCATTCTTTCAGAGCTTATTTAATCCATTAAGATAACATAATTAGCTTATCCAATTACATTATACTAGAGGGAGAGAGATATAGCATGAGTTCATAACCTCAATTATATACAAGGGTAAGGAGTACATCATAGTTCATAACCTCATAAAGAGTAACATAACCTCATAGGGAGTAGCATAACCTCATAAAGAGTAGTATAACTTTATAGGGAGTAGGATAACCTCATAAAGAGTAACATAATCGCATAGGGAGTAGCATAACCTCATATAATCAACATAACATCATTCAACTCATAAAACATGCATTGGACCCACAATTCCTCAAGAAACCCTAGTCGAACATTTTATCAAACACTTGGTGGGTGTGTAATTGGGGTAAAAGACAATGCAATTCTGAGATTAAATCATGAAAGAAAATCCATTGTAAAACCATCAATCAACACCTTGCAACACCCTCAAGATATATACATCAAAACCCCTCATTATATCCAACATTAGTTCCAAGATTTAGAGCTCAAAACATGCTAAAACAATAATACTTTCATGAACTAAAATCACCGTGCAATAAATTTCTCAATATAAAAGACCCACATGTAAAATCAAATTTAAATCATGCAATATTAGTAAAAAAGAGACTTAAACACCATGGGTGGAAGGACCCAATGGTTCAACACCACATAACTTAGCTTTTGGAGAAACCTTGAAGAAGGCTTTAATAGGGACTTGAAGCTTGAGTGAAATCCTTGATGAAATCCTTAAGATTGTGTCACGCCCCATTTCCTGTTAAGGCAGACTGGCACCCGTTGCCGGCAAAGCCCCGGAGAACCAACCTGTAACTGTGCGCTTACTATACGTATTATGAGGGGTTCTACCTTTAGCATGCCTTAAAATAGATAAACAATGATAACAAGCCAAAAGTAATGCATGTGACTAGGCCGTTGGGGCCATGGTACTTAAAGTACGAGAGATGACTTCACTTTTACTTTACATAGTCTACAAAGCCTCTAAATAAAGAAGAACATCTGATGAGGGTCGGGACAGGCCCCGCCTAAACTAACTATACAATATAAACATAAGCTCTAGACATATACAAAGCCCCGAAGCAACCTGGAGCTTGATGACAATAGCTGAATATTATGTACTCCTACTGGGTAGATCTACTAGCACCTGTACCTGCAGCATGAAATGCAGGTCCCCCGTAAGGGACGTCAGTA
>JAABOM020058783.1:0-13537 GCA_011800125.2 Solanum clarkiae
CCTAATTATCCGCAAAATTAGGTGGCGACTCTGTGTCATTTCGAATTTCGAGAATTGATTTTGCTCAAATTAATTGAATTTAGATAGATTCTAGATTTTCGAATAATTTTTTAATTTTTAATTTTATTTTAAAGCCGATTATTTTTTCGGCATAACAGGTAAAAAAAATTTGAATTTTTTCTTTTTCAGCTGAGGGTATTAGGGTAACAACCTAATGCCTATATAGATGAGAATTTCCCATTTTTCATCCTTTTTATACCCGAAAACTCAAATAGATACTCTCAAAAATTCTCTTCAATCTTCTTAAATCTTTCATTCAATCTCAAGCTTTTCAAAAACTCTTGTTAAAATTCAAGAAACCAAGTGAAGCCTAAGTCTTCTTCAAGTTCCTTTCAAGAAAATCTCAAGTTTAAGGTATGTGGTTCTTCCATCCATGGGTCCTTCCACCCATGGAGCCCCATCACTATTTTTCATCAAATTTCTTGATTCTAATAACTAATGCTTTATAGGTTTCTTCTAATATCACTCCATTGTATGAAATAGGTTGGAAATTTGTTGGTTATTAATATATTGATGCATGAGCTTCGATTAATGATTGAGATTATGATATGCTTATTATATTAAAGCTTTATAAGCTTGGCATCTTGAAAAACTTAAAAATATTATAAATTTTTGAATGATTTTTGTGACATCCAAATTGGAATTTTGCAAGTATGATGATGGCTTATTTGAATGACTTTAATTTACCTCTCTCATTTTCTTACTCTTGCATTCTATTATTTTAAATGTCTTATGGAAAGACATGTAATTTAAGAATGGTGTTAATGTTGAAGGGCAACTAAGCATGCTTTGAGCTCGTGAGAATGATATGAATGTTATGAGTGATATAAAATCCTTTCTTTGATATTATAATGTGATGGTTTGATGATCTTTTTTATGATAGCTAAGTCTAATAATATTGTGATACCATTAGATACTATGAAGTTGAGGATTGTATGAGATGATATATTTTCATGTCCATGTTTTGAAAGATGATATACTCTATTATGATAGGTTGTTTAAGAATGGTTTAAAGTGATTATCTTCACTATATGTATTGAAGTATGATTTCTAAATAATGAGAAATGAAGGCTTATGAGACATTCTATGATTATTATTGGCTAATGAAAATTTTCCTATGAATGAATGTTGATGGTGGAGGATCTCCCGTTTATTCAATGAATGAAATATATTATGGTGGAGGATCTCCCATCTAATGAATGATTAAGGAGCTATCTTATGACTTTGACTCTATGATATCAATAGGTTGGGGAATGGATAAATTGCCCTCCCACATGACTTGGAATGATTTTAATGATATGATTCTATGACTTATGATTTTCCTACTCTTATGAGAGCATTACCTACACCGAGTGGACTAGAGGCGAATATCCAAGTCCCAAAACTATGTGCCACCGTAGGTAAAAGGATTAGAGGTGATTATCCGAATCCCTAAGAGGTGGGTACCCTAATGATAAGGGCTTGAGGCGAGTACCCGAGTGTAAGGGCTTGAGGAGAGTACCCGAGTCCAAGGGTTTGAGGCAAGTACCCGAGTCCAAGAACTAGAAGCAAGCACCCAGTTCACACATGTATAAGTGTATCCACTTAGGAACTAGGAGGTTCACCTTGGCAAAGTGACTTCCCCCTTTCTTTCGATGTAGGGGAAATATCGAGACTCCATGGATTAGCTCACATGGTTTATGTTGATTATGGTCTTTCTCATTATGTTTACTCCTCAAGACTTATGGTATATGTTACTCTTGATCTATGATTTTCTTATATATGCTCATGATCCCCTCATGTACCTATGATATCCTCTTCTAATGATTTATGATAGTTCCTTCTTATTATGTCTGAATATACTTACTACAACTGATGGTGTTTCAAATTCATATAACTTATAATTTTACAAACTCAAATTATTTCCTCACATATGTTTATGGTCCCTTGATATTATAAATGGTGTTACTCATAAAGGCATATGACTTTCTCTTTCAAGTATGCATGGTATTCTTCTTTACGATTATTAATGGTTCACTTATAGTAAGATGGTCCTTCTTTTCAAGTAGAGGCTTGTTGTTCCTAAAAGGTATTATGATTTTACATATGTATAATGATCTATGTTTCTTAGTGTTCCAAGTTTAAGTGTTTTATCATGAAATCAATTAAGTGTGCATTCTTTACCTTCCATATGTATTATCCTATATTGCATGGCTTAAGAAATATTTTAAATGATTATATTGTCGCTAATTTATAGTTTATGCTTTGTTGGATTGCATGCCCACATAGTAGAACATTCAAAGTACTAATGCATACTTTTTCCTACATGATCTAACCACGTAGGGACCAAAGCACGTATTCATCCTCCTCCACGTGGCTAGTTGGCTTTCTTGAAGATTGATATTGGTGATTCCTCCATTTTGGGAACAACAACCACTTACTTTTCATGCTATATTACAGACTTAGTTACTTTTGAACATCTACTTTGAGGGTGAGCCGAAGAGATGTCTTGGCCCCTGTCCTACTCATGTTAGAGGTGTTATAGGATATATCTGATGAGCTTAACTTCTATGATGCTTATGTATATATTAAGGAAGACTTCCCTTAGTCTTTATTCACCCTTCTATGCTTGTTGTATGTTGATGATGAGATAGAAGTCCCAAGATCCTATTAACCCTAGAGCATGAGTCATACTTACCCGCCTCTTAGACATTATTTGTGATGTGATCATGCTAATCCTCTTCCCTATAACATCCCCATAGCATGAGTACAAAGCTCCATTTCTTCTAAATTGATGTGTTTGTTGTTTAATGATGCTTCCGTAACCAAGGATGTGCAAATGATATGCTAAAAGGCTTGTTCGGGTTTCCTTCGGGATTCCCATTCGCCATATCACATCTAGGCCCTAGACTTGGGTTATGACAAGTTTGGTATTAGAGCACTAGGTTTGTAAATAGTCCTCGGAAATCCAACACACCGCATCCAGTAGAGTCTTGGTCATGATTGTGAAGCGTGCCATAACTATGAATAGGAGGCTATGAGGTGTTATAGGAAATGGTTCACTTACTCATAACCCATGTCGTTCTTCAGACTTAAATTAAGGTTTCCACTCTCTAACAGATGGTCGTTGCTCTTCTAGATCATGCCACACAAGAGAATGGCATAAAGATCTCCTATACTCGAGTGTGATCCGGCCCCTCTGGTTCCTCAATCTCTCCAAAGAGAATAAAGGGTCATGCATGTCGAATATCATAATGTCATTTCTTTGTTGGCACAAGCCGTTACCACCTAAATTAACCAAGGATCCCAAAATCCTCATGCTCCTACTCCAGTCTTAAGAGTGAGAGACTTTACAAGGATTAACCCTTTGTAGTTTCATAGCTCTAAAATGAAGGAAGACCCCCAAGAGTTCATTGATGAAGTGTACAAAGTGCTTGTTGTTATAGGAGTGAGTTTGAAGGAGGAAGCAAAATTAGTAGCCTATCAACTTAAAGGACTTGCTCAAATTTGGTTTACACAAAGAAAGCTTAAGAGAGGAAATGATGAGCCTATCCCATGGGAGGAATTCAAGGCTACCTTCCTCAATTGGTTCTTTCCTATTGAATTAAGGGAGACAAAGATGATGGAGTTTATGAATCTTAAGCAAGGCTCCATGAGTGTGAGGGAGTATTCCCTTATGTTCAACAAGCTCTAAGATATGCTCCTCACTTGGTTGCAAACTCTAGGGGAAAGATGAACAAGTTTGTGTCGGGGATGTCTGACTTAGTTATTGAAGAATGTCGCACCGCTATGCTTTTTGGTCAAATGGATTTGTCTTAGCTCATGACTTATGCCGAGCAACTTGAAAGGTGGAAGCTAAGGTAGAGAAGCAGTAGGGATTTCCAAGAAGGCTAAGGTTAAGGACTGTTCATCTTTTGATATTGCTTTTAGGCCTAAGTTTCACAAAGATGGGGTGACTAGCCCCAATTGTCAAGGTGAGAGTGGTGGTAGTCAAGCTCTTCGCACATACAACAAGTGTGGAAGGTACTATCCGGGAGATTGTTTAACCAGGTTGAGTGCATGTTTTGGGTGTGGTGCGATGGATCATAAGTTCAAACATTATCTATGGGTTCCTAAGAATTATAAGAATAATCATCCATGATCTCAGCCATACCCTTCTAAGTGTCCCTAGACTTAGTATGGTGCTTCACCTAGTACATCATGAATTTCCCTTATGTGATAACGAAATTGGTGTAGATTGGCTTCATGTCCATGGTGTTATGATAGATGTTTGGGCATAAGTGGTTGAGTTGGATATTGGTGGAAGGGGTAGTTTTATGTTAAAACCTCATGCATCACTTATTTTAGTCTTGACTTTTTGTTTGTTGTGCATGCATGTTCATGTAGTAGGATTTGATTGAAGTCCCATGTGCTATTAAGTGAATATGTTACTTGTGCTTTTAATATAATGTTTTTTTGCTAAGAACTTTGAAATTTTCGTGAAACAACGTTTGAATTATCTTATTGAATTTGTGATAGGTTGTTAAATGTTACTCCACTCAATATGTGCTAGCTTTATTCACATTCGAGATGAATGTTCCCAAACGGGGATTACTGTAACACCCTTCAACATAGCCCGGAAAGATCATATGATGCATTTTTTGAATGTCTCAAAATTCATGCAGAATTTTGCAAATTCGACTTCATATTCTTGTTCATAGGGAATAATTGTGTGGTAAAATGGTTACCTACAAGGTATAGCTTGCCCATGTCAAAAATTATAATTTTTTGATGAAATTAGGCAAACCCAGTAGGGTCTGCGACAAGTCTGAGTCACGGACTTGTCATGCCATAGGTCAAAAGTTTTTTAATTTACTCTTTTCTAGCTGAGGGTATTTGGGTAATAACTCAATGTCTATATAGATGAGCATTTCACATTTTTCAGCCACTTTTATGCCCTAGATATCAAAGAAATACTCTCAAAAATTCTCTTCAATCTTCTTAAATCTTCCATTCAATCTCAAGCTCTTCAAGAACTCTTGTTGTAATTCAAGAAACCAAGTGAAGCCCAAGTTTTCTTCAAGTTTATTTCAAGAAAATCTCAAGTTAATGGTATGTGAGTCTTCTATCCATGGGTCATTCCACCCAAGGAGCCCCAAAACTATTTTTAATCAAATTTTTTTATTCTAATAACTAATTCTTTATGAGTTTCTTCTACTATCACTCCATTGCATGAAATATGTTGGAAATTTTTTGGCTATTGATCTATTGATGCATGGGCTCCTACTAATGATTGAGATTATGATATGATCATTATATTAAAGCTTTCTAAGCTATGGCATCTTGAAAGACTTGAAAATATTATAAATATTTTAATGGTTTTCATGACACCCAAATTGGGATTTTGCAAGTATGATGGTGGGTAGTTTCAATGACTTCTTAAATGACTTTAATTTATCTCTTGTGTTCTATAATTTTAAGCTTAAATACATTTACCCACCATGTTTTTACTAAGTTATGTGGCAAACCTCTTATGCTATGAATGCCTTAAGGCAAGACATGTGATTTAAGAATGTTGTTAATGTTAAAGGAAAATTAATCATGCTATAAGCTCATGAGAATGGTATGAATGTTATAAATAATATGAAATCCTTTCTTTGATATTATGATGTAATGGTTTGATGAGCTAGTTTATGAAATCCATAGCTATTAATATTGTCATACCATGATATACTATGAAGGTGAGGATTGTATGACATGAATTTCATTTTCCATGTCTATGGTTTGAAAGATGATATGTACGATTGTGATAAATTGTTTAAGAATGATTTAAATTGATGATATTCACTATACGTATTGAAGTATGATTTCTAAATAATGAGGAATGAAGGCTTATGAGGCATTCTATGTTTATTATTGGCTTATGAAAAGTTTCTTATGAATGAATGTTGATGGTAGAGGATCTCCCATCTATTTAATGAATGAATGTAATATAGTAGAGGATCTCCCATCTAAGGAATGATTAAGGAGCTATCTTATGACTTTGACTCTATCACATGAATAGGTTGGGGATTGGATAAATTGCCCTCCCACATGACTTGGAATGTTTTAGTGATTTGATTCTATAACTTATGATTTTCCTACTCTTGTGAGAGCACTACCTAGCACCAAGTGGACTAGAGGCAAATATCCAAGCCCCAAAACTACATGCCACCGTAGGTAAAGGGATTAGAGGCGATTACCCAAATCCCTAAAAGGCGAGTACCCTAATGATAAGGGCTGGAGGCGAGCAGCCGAGTCCAATGGCTTGAGGTGAGTACCCGAGTCCAAGAACTAGAGGCAAGTACCTACTTCACACATGTATAAGTGGATCCACCTAGGCACTAGGAGGTTCACCTTGGAAAAGTGACTTCCCCCTTTCTTCTCGTGTAGGGGAAATGTTGGGACTCCATGGATTAGCTCACATAGTTTATGTCTGTTATGGTCTCTTTCATAACGTTTTACAAACACCCCAAGGCTTATGGTATATGTCACTCTTGATGTATGATTTTTTTATATATGCTCATAATCCTCTCATGTCCACGTGATTTTCTCTTATGATGATTTATGATGGTTGTTTCTTATTATGTCCAAATATTCTTATTACAACTGATGGTGTTTCAAATTCATATAACTCATAATTTTACAAATTCAAATGATTTCCTCACATATATTTATGGTCCCTTGATATTATAAATGGTGTTACTCATGAAGGTATATGACTATCTCTTTCAAGTATGCATGGTATTCTTCTTTATGATTATTAATGGTTCACTTACAGTAAGATGGTCCTTCCCTTGAAGAGATGTTTGTTGTTCCTAAAAGGTATTACGATTTTACTTATGCATGATGATCCTTATTATTCCAAGTTTAAGTGTTTTATCTTAAAATCAATTAAGTTTGCATTCTTTTCCTTCCATATGTATTATCCTATGTTGCATGGCTTAAGAAATATTTTAAATGATTATGTTGTTGCTATTTTATGGTTTATTTTTTGTTGCATTGCATGCCCACATACTAGTACATTCAAAGTACTAACGCATACTTTTTCCTACATGATCTACCATATAGGGACCAAAGCATGTATTCATCCTCCTCTACATGACTAGTTGTCTTGCATGAAGATTGATATTTGTGAGTCCTCTATTTTGGAGACAACAACCACTTTTTTCATGTTATATTAAATATTTAGTTACTTTTGAACATCTTATTTTGAGGGTGAACACGGGAGATGTCTTGGCCCCCATCCCTCTCATGTTGAAGGTGTTTTTGGATATATGTGATGAGCATGACTCCTATGATGCTTATGTATATATTAAGGAAGACTTCCCTTAGTCATTATTCCCCCTTCTATGCTTGTTGTAGGTTGATGATGAGATAGAAGTCCCAAGATCATATTATCCACATAGCGTGAGTCATATTTACCCATTCTTTAGACATTATTTTCTATGTAATCATGCTAATCCTCTTCTCCATAACATCCCCGTAGCTTGAGTCCAAAGCCCTATATCCCCTAGAATTTATGTGTTTGTTGTTTAATTATGCTTCCGCAACAAAGGATGTGCAAAGGAAATTCTAAGAGGCTTGTTTGGGTTTCCTTTGGGATTTCAATTTGTCGTGTCACGTCTAGCCCTAGATTTAGGTTATGACATATGCATACCAACTATATTATAAGTGGATGGGACTGGTATCGGTCTATCTCCATCAAATAGAAAAGAATCCAAAATAAGGGAACATAGAAACTAAAAGCCTTAGAAGGACTACAAATATAATGTCTTTAACAAAGCAAAGATACAGGATAGATAAATAGGTGGAGGAGTCCCGAACTAAAGGCTCACTGCTATTAAGCTACAAGTCTTGGACATCAAACTATATCCTCGAACTAGTGGAGGAGTGATTGTCACTACATGGTTAAATAATATAGGAACATATTCATTAGTACATTTGAATGTACTATGTATATGAGATGCAATATGTGGATGAAATTGTGATTCCATCATTCTTAAATACAATATATAAGGATGTACAAAAGAAGGTATACATAAGCAAGCTTAAACATGCACAAGGAATATGGCTCAAGATCAATGAACAATACATAAGAAAGAACATATAATGAAAATATAACATGAGATCATACGCTTATGGGAATAGACCATAACTGATAGTAAGACCATATGAGATACTAAATGGAATCCAATGAACTCCTTCCATTGGGAAATGGCCATATGCACTCCTTCCATTAGGCAAAGGGGAATCTACTTGCCAATGTAGATATCCTAAACTTAATAACTTAGCAATTGCATCATTCATAACATTTGGGTCTATGTGGATCCATTAGCCTATCCTACAAAGGCTCCTATAGTAGCACATAGTTAGGGACATTAAGATTTAGCTTCAAGGGATCATGCCTCAACTAATGGAATGAGTCTCAATCTCTAGTCCTCTCAATGCTAAGTCATCCCACAAAATTTTTAAAATATATTCTTAGAATCATAAGTAGCAACCATAGGAGTAGCTTGAACTTAGGAATCCTTCTTAAACATCTTTTAGGGTATATTTCATCGTACACATATCTTGGGTAAACTTAACTTTGAAGCTCTTCATTAATACCCTATTCATAATCATAAATCATTAGAAACTTTCATTGAAAATAAGGTCGCTTAGCTTTTAGCATGGAACAAACATAAAACAAATAAGTCATAAGGAAATTTCTCTGAACAGGGAACATCAAAAATACCTTGCCTTGATCATATCAAAAATTATCATAGAATCAATATCATACTTCGAATTTGCTTGTATTTACTTGGAAAAATAGTCACTAAATTTCATAAGTATCATATTATAACATAAATGTCATAAAATTATCATAAGCATGCATATTAAATTAAGGAGCTTAAATAAAAGGAAAATATACTTAATGGGGAACTTTATGGGTGAAAGGATTCCCATAAATCAACTCACCTATCTGACGAACTAAAGAAAAATGGAATTGAAGCCTTTGAGGAAGAAACCTTGGAAACCCTAGCCTTGTTCTTAAGAGATTTTTGCCTTAAAATTTTTAGGAATTGAAGGAATGAGAGAATAAGGGGTAATCTTAGGGCTTGAGGACCGAAATCAACCTATGAGACCCCGATTATGGGTCGTAAGTCATTCTACTGACCATAAGTCCCTTTATCTGATGACACATTTGAAAATTGACTTTTCTAGATTGAAAACCATGAAGCATTAGTAGGGGTCGTGAAACATCTTACCGGTCGTGGTTGGACTCATAGAGTATTTCCACACTTAATCATTTTTCCTCATTTCCTTGGGTCACCCATGAAATGATTCTACGGGTCATAAACAATTCAATAGGCCATTTGATTTCTCGTACAACACTTTTATAAAAACTCTAAATTTCCTTCATGTCTGGGGTCACACTCACGAAACTATCTATAGGTCGTAAGGTATCCTACAGGTCGTCACTTGGTCTGTGGATTACCCTACATTTGAAAACTTTTTCCATTCCTGAAGTTATATGTTTAAGAGGCAAACCTACGACTCATATGTCAACTTATGGGCCAAAACTGGTCCCGTAAACCAGACTCCAAGTCACTTATCAAGCCAATTTTTTTGTACTCAGGGCTCCTAAAATAGGAATCATTACAATATCTCCCACTTGGGAAGGCTCATTCCTGAATATACTTAAAGGCAAGCTCTAAAGAGTAAACTAGCAGTTAATACTTAGTATGCATGCAAAAATGCAAGCCAAACATCATTTCTCAAAATTTTCATATTCCATATGTTAAACATACTTCAAAACAGTTCATAAATATCAAAATAAATGCATACATCATGAGAAACTAAAATGCATGAAATTTGAGGTCTTTGGAAGAATTTCTTAATACCTTTAGGCTTGAATAGAGTGGAATTGATGTGGATAGAGCTTCATCATATCTGTTTTCACTTCCCATGTAGCACCCTCAACTTGTTGGTTTTTTCAAAGAACTTCGACAGAAGCAACTTCCTTGTTCCTTAGTTTCTTCACTTGTCAGTCTTGGATTTCAATCAGTACCTCTTTGAAACTCAAATCCTCTTCAATTTTCACATCATGCAAAAGGGCTATGGAATTTGGGTCACCTATAAGTTTCTTCAACATCGACACATGGAAGACAAAATAAATCAAGTGCAACTCATTGGGTAGATCCAATTCATATTCTACTTTCACCGCTCTTCTCACCACCTTGTAGGGTTTCACATATCTAGGACTCAATTTCCTTTTCTTACTGAACTAGAGAACCCCTTTCATTGGAGACACCTTCTAATAGACCTAATCGCCAACTTGGTACTCAAGTTCTCACATCATAGTATGAATTTTGTCGGCTATCGGCTATTTGCAATTTCTCCCTTGTGCTTTTAATTTTCTCCATAGCATTAATCACCAAGTCAGTCCTATTAATGCCAACTCACCAACTTCAAACCACTAGATGGGCGATCTAAATCGTTTACCATATAATGCTTCAAACAGTACCATCCTAATACTTGCGTGAAAGCTATTATTTTGTAGGTAAACTTGATTAGTGGCAAATGCTCATCCCAACTCCCCTTGAATTCCAACATACAAGCTGTCAACATATCCTCTAACATTTGAATAGTCATCTTGTCTTGCCTGTCGATTTGGGGATGAAAAGTTGTACTCAACTTCACCTTAGTGCTAAGTCCTCCCTGAAAAGACTTCCAAAAGGGTTTAGTGAATTAAACTCCATATGGACAATGGAATCCCATGAAAGCTCACTAACTCTCAGATATATAAGCGGGCATAGTCCTCGGCACTGAATGTAGTCTTGATCGGTCAAAAATGAGCTGACTTCATCATGCGGTCAACTATCACCCATATGGAGTAAAATTACTTTTTGGTCTTTGGAAACCCAACTACGAAATCCATGTTGACCTCCTACCACTTTCAAGTAGGAATGTCAATATCTTGTGCTAGGCCACCCGACCTTTGGTGTTCAACTTTGACCTGTTGACAATTGGCATACTTTAAGACAAATTGAGCAATGTCTTTCTTCATCCTATTTCACCAATAAATCTCTCTCAAGTCTCTATACATCTTGGTAGTGTCAGGATGAATGGAATATGAAGAGTTATTGGCTTTTTATCAACTTCTTCAACTCACTGTCATTAGGCACACACAACCTTCCTTGAAATTAGAGTGCCCTATCTCCCCCTTTTGAGAAGACTTCTACCATTCCAACCAAGGTTTTCAACTAAAGTAAGGCGGGATCAAGATCTTGCTTGGCCTTAACATCATAAATTAGAGAAGATGCAGACCCATGAAGAACCATTGCACTACCACTTCCAGACTCACTCAATTTTACTCCCTGTCTAGCCAAGCTATGAACATCTTTGGCTAAGTCCCTTTTTCCATCATGTTCTATATGGGACACACTACCCATGGAAATTCTACTAAAGGTGTCAACTACCATATTGGCTTTTCCGGGGTGGTACTTCACACTCATATTATAATCCTTGAGTAGCTCTAACCATCTCTGTTGCCTCAAGTTGAGATCCTTGAAGGTGAACACGTATTGGAGACTCTTGTGGTCGGTGAAAACATCCACATGAACTTTATACAAGTAATGTCACCAAATCTTTGAGGCAAACACTATTTCCGCAAGCTCAAGGTCATGAGTCAGGAAATTCTTATCATGGACTTTCAACTATCTCGAAGCATAGGCAATCACTTTACCATTTTGCATTAATGCACAATCCAACTTGAACCTTGATGATCACAATACACGATAAACCCACCATTCCCTTTAAGTAGTGTGAATATTGGGACTAAAGTCAATTGATCCTTTAAACTCTGGAAGCTCCTCTCACATCATCTGTCTATACAAACTTAGCCTTTTTCTGAGTTAACTTGGTAAGTGGGGCTGAAATAGTAGAATAGTCTTTCACAAACCATCTATAGTAACCGATTAGACCAAGAAACTCCTTATGTCAGTCGGAGTCAATGTCTGTGGCCAGTTCCTTATTGCTTCTATCTTCTTATGATCAACTTTGATTCCCTCTCTAGATACCACTTGCCTAAGAAAGGAAATCTCATCTAGCCAAAACTCGCGCTTGTCAAATTTTGCATAGAGCTTTTGTTCTCTCAGGGTTTGCAATACAACCCTCAAGTTCTCCATATGCTATTGCTCACATCAGGAGTAAATAAGGATAGCATCAATAAACACCACAATGAACATGTCGAGGTAAAGCTTGAACACCCTATTCATGAGATCCATAAATATCCTCGGTGCATTAGTGAGGCCAAACGACATCACCACAAATTCAAAATGATCATACCTAGTCCAAAAAGCTATCTTAGCGATGTCACTTACTCTCACCATCAATTGGTGATAACCAAATCTCAAATCGATTTTAGAGAAATGAGTAGCCCCTTGTAGTTGATCAAACAGGTCATCTATCCTCAGGAGGGGACACTTATTCTTGATGGTAACCTTATTGGTTGCCAGTAGTCAATGCACATACAGAGGGACCTGTCCTTCTTCCTTACAAATAACAACGGGGCACCCCATGGAGACTGATTGGTCTAACGAAACCTTTCTCCAACAAATCCTTCAGTTTCTCCTTCAACTCCTTAAATTCTACGGGACTCATTATATAAGGAGGGATTGATATAGGCTGATTATCGAGCAAGATGTCTATACCAAAATCTATCTCCCTTTCGGGAGGGACACTTGGTAACTCGTCTGGGAAGATATTAGGGAATTTCACTTATAATGGGGATTGACTCAAGAAAAGAAACTTTGGAAGAGATATTTTTTACCCTCACCAAGTGGTAGATACACATTTTGGAAATAATTCTGCGAGCCTTCACAAAAGAAATGATCGACCCCTTGATCATGCTCAAACAGTACCTCTCACTTTGAGGATAAAGAGATCGTTATCAAATATAAAACCTGATCATAAGTTAAGGTCAAATCCCAAGTGAATACGGGCTTTGCCTATTGATTCACCAACAATCAATTCAAGCATTAAATAACTTCATTCTCAAGGAAGCGGGGTTTCAATGGTTGGTAGTAAAGTAAAGCTATACTAATAAAATGGCACAATACATAAATTGTCCCCTTAACTTCGAGCAAAATTTAAAGTTGGAACTCAAACTTTCAAAGCACACAAATAGGCACTCCAACTTGCCCATTTTTTATCAAGTAGGTACAGCTGCGCAGCAACCCATGTGCGTGAGATGCACTCTCTATGACATGGATTTTATGTCCAATCTCACTATGCCACGTTATAAACTTATTTCACCTATTTATATTTTAAAAAGAAAAGGCCACGTCATCTAACACTATTCCACTTATTTATAGTTAAAAAAATAAAAGAAACATTTGTGATTGGCCAAAATAAATTTATTTTGTGAAAAATTTAAATTTTTTAAACTTAAATTTTTTACTCTACCCCGAACCCTCATCCCCCCAGCCTCCCC
>JAABOM020058784.1:0-13536 GCA_011800125.2 Solanum clarkiae
CTTTCAAACTTTTCCTTGCTGAGTCCTTTGGTGAAGATATCAGCTACTTGATCTTCTGATTTCACCTTTATCATCTGATTTCTCCTTTCAACATTTTTTCCCAAATGAAGTGATATTGAACTTCTACATGCTTTGTTCTTGCATGAAATGTGTAATTTTCCACCAAGATAATTGTTGATTGATTATCACAACATAAAGGAACTGCATAGTCTATTGGTTGTTGTAAATCTTTTCACAACCGGACTAACCATGTGCTTTCTTGTGTTTCTATTGTTGCTGCATGATATTCTGTTCAGTTGTTGAAAGCGACACTATTTGTTGTCTTTTACTGCACCACGTTATAACTCCAAATCCAAGATCAAAGGAATACCCAGTTGTGGACCTTCGAGTATCAACCTCTCCAGTATAATCAGCATCACAATAACCTCTCAAACTGCTTTCTATATTATGCTTATATAGTAAGCTCAAATCAACTGTTCCTTTAACATACCTAAGTATTCTTTGAACAGCATCTAGATGAGTGCGCTTTGGATCTTGCATAAATCTACTTACTATTCCAACTGCATAAGCAATTTCGTAGCCTTTTCAAAGTTAAGTAGATCAAGCTACCAACTATTTGTCGATACATTGTTGGATCTTCCAAATCCTTCCCTTCTACTGCACTCATTTTTGAATTCATTTCAACTGGTAAAGAAATGAGTTTCCAATCAAGCATATCATATTTTTGCAACAAATCTTTAGCATACTTCTGTTGACACAAAAATATTCCTTCATTTGTGCGATCTATCTCCGGTCCCAAGAAATGACTCAATCGTCCAAGTTCTTTCATTTGGAAATGAACTGAGAGGTTTTCTTTGATTTGATTAATTTCTTCTTTATTATCTCCTGTAATGATTAGATCATCCATATACACCAAAATCATTACTTTCTTTTCTCCTTGAATTTTGATAAACAAATTTGAATCTGCCGCGGAGACTGAATATCCACTGAAGACAAGAAACTCAGCAATCTTTCCATATCAAGCTCTGGTTGCTTGCTTTAACCCATACAAAGCCTTTTTCAATTTACAAATAGCTTTTGGATGAGTTTTATCCTTGAAACACGATGGTTGCTCCATATAGACCTCTCGATCGAGTTCTCCATTCAGAAAGGCATTGTTCACATCCATTTGAGACAAACTCCATGAGTTGATTACTGCAAGAGCCAATAGAACACGTACTGTTGCAATCTTTGCTATTGGACTAAATGTTTCATCATAATCTAGTCCATACTATTATGAGAATCCTCAAGCTACTAATCCATCCTTATATCTCTCGATTGAACTATCTTGTTTAGTCTTCACTTTGTAAACCCATTTACATGAGATGGGTTTTACATACTTGGGTTCTTTCACTAGTTCCCAAGTCTCATTTTGATTCAACGCTTGAATCTTCTCTTGCATAGCCAATCTCCATTCTCTCTTTTTAGATGCTTCCTTAAATATAGTTGGTTCTTACATATCTTTTGAATTTTCAACTAGAGTAACATTAGCATACCTTGGATTTGGCTTTCTCTGTCTAGTTGATCTTCCTAAAGATGGTTGAGTATTTTTCTTCTTTATCTCCAACTTCTAGTTGACTTATCACTTCTTCAAAGATTACTTCATGTATTCCAGTTTTCCATGGACTCTTTTGTGATTTTGAGTCAGCCACATCATTATCTTTGACAGTTGAGGAAGTTTCAGAATCATCATTTTTTACATCTTCATTTGACTGAACTTTCATTATTTTAGTCGAATATTCAATTCTTTGTTGTAATTTCTCTTCAATCTCTTTCAAGTCTGGCAACAAAATTGATTGAGGAGACCACCAAGATGATGTTTCATCAAACACCACATTTCAAGAAACATAACATTTCTCTGTTGTTGGATCACATCATCTCCATCCTTTTCATTGACAATCATAACCCATAAAGATGCAACGAATCGCCTTTTTATCAAACTTTCCATGTAGATAATCAGGTATAAACAGATAACATACACACCTAAATATGTGAAAGTGACCAATAGCTAGTTTGAAGCTCCATAATTTCTCAAATGGAGAAGCAAATCCCAGATTTGCTTGAGGCAATCGATTTATTATCTGAGTCGTTGTTTTCATACATTCAACCCAAAATTGAAGTGGAACATTCTTTGCATGTAGCATACTTCTGCAAAGTTCTGTCAGGTGACGATTCTTTCTTTCAACAATGCTATTCTGTTGAGGGGTTCCCGGACAAGTCAATTGCCTTTTGATTTTGCTTTGCCACAAAAATTCTTGAAATTTTGCAGACATGTATTCTCCCCCGTTGTCCTTCTGTAAGCATCTTACTTTTGAATCTGGTTCATTCTCGACTGTCATCTTAAATGATTTCAATTTTTCAAGAGCTTCTAACTTTTCTTTCATAAAATCTACCCATATATATCTTGAAAAATCATCAATAGAAGTTATCATGTAGCGATAACCACTCAACGATGCCTGCTTGACTGGGCCAAAGACATCTGAATGAACTAGTTCAAGTGGACTTTTAGCTTTGAATCTGGATTCTTCAAATGGAAGTTGATGTGCTTTATCATATTGGCAACCAACACATACTATATCTTCTCGTACATCAAGTTGGGGAAGTCCTTTAAGCATTGACTTGTTCATCATTACTTTCAATTTGTGATAGCTGACATGTTCCAATCTACTATGCCATAAATTTGTTGTCTCATTCTTCTTTTGTCTTGTCTACATACGTTGTTTGAGCATTCATCACGTAAACAGGCTCAAGCCTTCTTCCTTCCATAATTGGCTTGCATGTGGGTCTGATATATTTATATACTTTGACATAATTTGGACTGAACACCATAAAATTTCCTGAATTTGTGAGTTGTGCAACTGATAGAAGATTATTCTCCATGCCAGGGACGCACTTTTTGTAATTATACTTTATGTGAATTGAATCGAGGTACCACAATTGTATTGACTATATGAGCAATTGGCAATTCTGAATTATCTTCAATCACCACGACTCTATTTACTTCAAACTTGGTCAAGTTTGACAACTTATTTTTATCTCCTATCATATGATTAGATCATCCTAAATCGATGATCCAATCATTTTTATGATCAACAATGTTGCACATAGTAGTCAAAGTCATTTCTTCATCATGCTGATGAAGATCAACTTCTTCTTCAATTGCAAAAGAAGATTCGAAATCCCATTCTGCTTCTCTTGAAGTTGATTCAGCATTATTGCTTTCAACTCTTTTGCTCCAGCAATCCTGAGAAAAGTTACCTTTCTTTCCGCAGTTATACCATTCACCATTCTGTCATTGATTCCTCTTGTCTCCTTTATTGTTGTTATGATACTCTCATTTTGCTCCCCCAGGTTGGAAACTTTTCTTTTTGTGATGCTGTTGCTATCCTCTAGGCTTGTTCTCATTTCTTTCTCTAAAATTTCTCTTATTAGAGAACAAAGCTTTTTCTTCATCTTTGACTGTATCTCCAGTCATTATTTAGCTAGTACTTCTTGATTAGCTAGCAAATTTTCCAACTCTGATAAAGTTTGTTCTGTAGACCATCCACGTATAGTAGTCACGATAGCAGTGTATTCTGGTCGTAGACCATGGATGATAATTTTCCTCATTCGTATTGCAGAAATTGCATTTTCTGGATCCATCTTGGAGATTTCTGAACATATTGCTTTTATTTTTGTAATATATTGACTGACCGTCATATCACGCTGTGAGAGTGTCCCTAACTCATTCTCAATTCACTGCAACTTTGCTTCATTTGTTTTTGTAAACAAAGAAGCTAATGTATCCCACGCCTCCTTTGGTGTTTTAGCTTCTTTTATATGCTGCAGAAGATCATCCTTTATTGTTACTAAAAGTTTATACATGGCCTTGCCACTCCTAATTTTGTATTTTCTAAGTTTTTCTGGATCAATTGGTGGTGTGGTTTCATTACCTCCAATGATACTCCATAAATCCTGTCCCAGCAAATAATATTGGATACGAGTACTCCAGTTGCTATAATTACTGTGATTGATCTTTTCTATTGAGGTAGACGACCTTGCTAGATCCGCTATAGTGACTCGGTGATATCAATAATAACCAAGTAAGTTTTGTCCCTGACAACAACTTCACAATGCCATATTATGCACCTTCCTCCAATATGCTAGCCCTCGATCTTTTTGCTCTAATACCAAATGTTGGATATCTCGAAAGAATTTAGGAAGTAGAAAATACTCTTTTAAACACACTTTATATTAATAACATAAGAGAAAATTAGAACTCACAAAATTGCTAGAATTATCTTTCTAGCTTCATCTTTTTTTCTCTCTCTTTATCTCTCACTTTAGCTCTCTTAAGCTCTCCTTTGGTAAAGGATGATGGATATATAGAATGACTCCTAGTTTCTCTTATTTATCATGTTCCTAAGGAGGTGAATTACAAGTTGCCACTTGCAACTTTATAACTCATTATGGATAAGCATTGTAGCTAAGCATGAGTTGTAATTGAGTTGTTTTCCTTAGGCTCCAAGTAAGCAAGTTTGCTTTAAGGTCATCAAATCCAAATTGACTTCTACCATTGAATATGCAAATCCAACTTGCTGTCAACTTCCTTAGGTTTCCAAATCCAATTTGAATTTTACCATTGATCACCTTAGATATTAAGTAATCTTAATAATTAAGAAAATAAAACCTTAATATCTATTTATGATTTATGTTGAATTTTAACATTTTTCACATTCCATACATAGCAGCAACTCAATCCTCAAACATAGAATATATTTGCAATAAGACATATTTGACAAAACATCATTAGCTTGGAGATGATGAAAGAGGGGCAAATCCTCTGGTTCAATCAGGCATTCTTGGACCAGGAGCAGGTGTTGACAGTTAACCACATGAGTGCGGGAGTAGTTCCATGGCTAAGTCCATTTATGCCATGCCTGTATTCTCCTTCCACGGCCTCGTTTTCTGGTTGGCGCCCTAGGCCTATTTTTCTCCTTTTGTGCATGATCCCTTGCAGTGGTCTCCTTCAATAGATGGTCGCCCTCCTCTTCGTCTTGTGAATCAACACTATGCTCACTTGAATGGTTTTCCTCGTTAACTGCCAGATCATATGCTTGGATATTGTTATTCCTATCAGAATCTGGAGCTCTCCAGCCTTTCTTACTTTGGCCAGGCTTGTTCGTTTTCTTGATGAGCTTGACTCACAAGCCAAATCTCCAATCCTGCTCATCATTCAAAATGGCCATAGCTTTTCAAGAGCATGCAACTTACCACTGAGCAGCTTCTCTGCAGTTGTGCATTTTCTGGGACCTCTCAGTGTGGATCACAGACGGTAACATTTCCAGCCTGGCCAAATATGCCTTGAAGGTTATCTAAGGAATAATCCTCAGGTAAATTTTCCACCAATATGATACAAACCTTGGGATCTTTAATCTCACTTAATGGAAGAGGATGAAGTCGCTTCACCTGTCTCGCATCAGGACTTACAACAAGAAGAGCAGATTCCCTAAGTGCAGCTGCTATTATTGGTATCTCCTTCGTAAGCTTCTTGACTTTTTAAAAAAAGCAATTACTTTCACTGGAATAAACCCTTCCTAGTCTCTAGTCACATACTTCAGTAGAAACTTGTCAGTAGGTAAGTGTTCATTGCTTATGTAATACTCAACCTACTTGACAACCTTGTCACGGAGATCATTGGTGAGTACAGTAAGGGTGACTTGGGCATGGAATTGATCAGACGGCTGAGAAAGATCATCAATGAAATGAGACTCCGGAGATCCAATAGGTGAAAAATCTGGATGATGATCATCATGGGGCGGAGGCGAAGCAGTATGAGAAGGTATTAGAACTACTCCTCTACTGTCTGCTTTCACTATTTTTTCCACGGAGAGGGAGGAGAGAAGATTTGGAAAACTAAAAGGTATTGGAACTACTCCTCTTCTGATCTCTCACAAAAGCTTTTGCTTGAATCAGAGAATGAGTACGGTGGTTGGCGTATTTAAAGAGAAAACATTGAGAAGTTGCATCTTGCGGTGGCAGAGATTACATGTAGGGATGCAACTGTGCAGAAGGGGAGAGGCGGCAAGCGCAATTCTTTTAAGAGTGATAAGGTGTCGGTACTGCATTGGACTTATAGTTAAGGATTTATATTAAGCTAGGGATTTTAACTTTTAAATTTTAGTTTTGAGATTCATATAGTCGGAAACCTGTATCTATACTATGCTTTATAAAAATATTGAATATGTAATAGTGTCTTATTACATGATTGTGGGTTTAGGCCTCTCCTTGCTTGAGAGATTAAGTGTCCTCATAGAAGTTTGAAGAAGTGGTAGAAGTTCTCTACATTTCCCACTCGCATAAGAATCTGTTTTGGGGTTATAGAAAGTATAGGATCTCAAATAAACATATTAACATTTTATATATTTGGTGTTATCTCTTAAATTATTTTCTTACATAAAGAAGTTCTAGAATCCTCAAGCCAATGAAGGAGCATTTGCCCATTCTGCTGTTGAAGTCATTGATGAAAATTCAAAGGCATTCTTCCTTCTCCCAATAACAATGCATCCAACATTGATCCTTGACTTGAGTGGAGTCAATAGATGTCTTCAGTATTTCGTATCAAAGGCAAAATTTAATTGTGGTAATCTCTGGATCTTATTACGATACAGTTTGTATATCCATTAATGAGTGTGTTATTTGTAGGATATATCAAGGACCACACATGTTAAAACCATGCCTGGATGTACAATTGGCCAATTGCTACAAAATTGTGGAAGAAGAAGTTAAGAGGAACTCACAGGTTGCTAAAATGAACATTCAAATACACTTCTGACGAGATCTGAACGGCAATTGAATTGAAAAGAATTATTAAATACTTGAATAATTAGCTTTAGTAAAAATGCATGGAGAATCTAAGTCACAAGGACCACAAAACTGCAAGTCAAAATCAACATTAAAAGAATTGGGGGCAGATTAAAATATGGAGAATTGAACTCTTAACAACAAAAAAGTAAAATGGCAGCATATGTTCATCATTACTGCTACCTATAAATGTTACTGATGGGAAAACAATATTGAGCCGTTTTACTCATAAATAAATGCACTGTTCCTGAATGCATCAAATTGAAAAGGACAGCAGCAGTCACATTGAAACAGAGATGCCAAATGTAGTGTGAAAAATTGCAAGGGAGGCGACGGAAGAGAGAAGTGAAGAGTATTGGCGAAGCAAATGTGATCATGGAAGCCATGGCTGAAAATCAAGATACCATTTTGCTACACCAAGTCAAAAAGATAGAATGTTTAACAAAAATCAAGATAGTGTACCATTATCTCAAAAAAGTCTATGAATAAAGAAAAATGAAGATACCGTTTGTGTCAGAAGAGCCAGAAAATGTTGCCAGCAGTAATGGGGTTTGTGTATTATGTTCCATTCCACCAGTCATGGTGTCTTTTTTCTCTCCCTGTATTTCTCATAATACATAATAAATGGGCGTGTTCTTGTTTTTTCAATTTGTTCTGGTGTCTACTCCAACTATGTGAATAAGCAAACTGTTTAGCATTTGTTTACCTTATTCTTTTTTTATTTCTCTACCCAATATTCAACATAGCAACAATTTAGAGCCTAATTATGAACTGTGGCTGCAGTTTATTCATCATGAAACTTAACTATCGTTGTACAGAAAACATATAGTCTGCATTTATGAAACATAACTTTAATTTAAAAAATTATGAATGAATGAAACGTAACTATCATTTATGAAACATGGAACGTAATTATATTTTGACTAGTATAGCAAATAACATATAGCTTTGGAAAAGCTATTTATGAATGCACCAAATTGAAAAGAACAGCAGCAGTCACATTAAAATAGAGATGCCTAATGTAGTAGGAAAAAGTGAAAGGGAGGAGACCGAAGTGACAACTGAAGAGTACTGGGCAAGCAAATGCGACCATGGAAGCCATGGGTGAAATTGGAGGGTAGTTTGTGTGTCATCTCCGCAGTCACTGTTTGACGAACTGATGCGGACGATGGTGTTTCAATAGGGGAATAAGGAGGGCCGACGGCTGTGTGCCATTTTAGGAAGAAGCGAATGGGCATTAAGTGGTGGTAGGGTTAGAAATTTAGGGGGTGCCTTAACGATTGCTGGGCTTCTCAAATCTAAAAGGACAGTAAAATATTGGGCAAATGTTGTTGAGGATGGCAAGACGAAACACGCAATTTCGGCCATTTCTTATAGGCGGCTGCCCACGAATTCTGGCGCTGCCTGGGTACCAGGCAAAGATTCTCAAAAAATCACACGGGCGGGTCGGAGACGAGCCCAGCAAGCAGCCCAGGTGGCCTGGCTGCATTGGCAGGGGCCTGGTAGGACTTTATGTCCCAAGGAAGGAGAAACAGGCGATTTCGGCCATTTCTTATAGGCGGCTGCGCATGAATTCTAGCGCTGCATGGGGTTCTGGGCAAAGATTCTTGAAAAATCACACGGGTGGGTCAGGGAAGAGCCCGACAAGCGGCACAAGTGGCCCGATGGCATTGGCAGGGGCCTGGTAGGACTTTATGTCCCAATGAAGGCGAAACAGGCGATTTCGGCCATTTCCCGTAGGCGGCTGCCCACGGATTCTAGCGCTGCATGAGATTCCAGGCAAAGATTCTCGAAATATCACACGGGTGGGTCGGGGATGAGCCCGGCAAGCAGACCAGGTGGCCCGACGGCGTTGGCAGGGGCCTAGTAGGACTTTATGTCTCAAGGAAGGCGAAACAGGCGGTTTCGGCCATTTCTTATAGGCGGCTGCCCATGAATTCTGGCGCTTCCTGGGATTCTGGGCAAAGATTCTCGAAAAGTCACATGAGTGGGTCGGGGATGAGCCCAGAAAGCGGCCCAGGTGGCCCGGTAGCATTGGCGGGGGCCTGGTAGGACTTTATGTCCCAAGGAAGGCAAAATAGGCAATTTTGGCCATTTCTTATAGGCGGTTGCCCACGGATTTTGGTGCTATCTGTGGTTCCGGGCAAAGATTCTCAAAATATCACACGGGTGGGTCGAGGATGAGCCCGCCAAGAGGCCCAGGTGGCTTGATGGCGTTGGCGGGGGCCTGGTAGGACTTTATGTCCCAATAAAGGCGAAAGAGGCGATTTCGGTCATTTCCCGTTGGCGGCTGCCCACGAATTTTGGCGCTGCTTGGGATACCGGGTAAATATTCTTAAAAAATCACACATGTGGGTCGGGAACGAGCCGGAAAGTGGTCCAGGTGGCCCGGCAGCGTGGGCACGAGCCTTGTAGGACTTTCTATCCCAAGGAAGGAAAAACAGGCGATTTCGGCCATTTCTTATAGGCGGCTGCCCATGGATTCTGGCGCTGCCTGGGGTTCCGGGCAGGTAGGTCCAGGACGAGCCCGGCAAGTAGCCCAGGTGGACCGATGGTGTTGGCGGGGGCCTGGTAGGACTTTATGTCCCAAGGAAGGCAAAATAGGCATTTTCGGCCATTTCCCGTAGGCGGCTGCCCACAGATTCTATGGCACAAGGAAGGAGAAACAGGCGAATTCGGCCATTTCCCGTAGGCGACTGCCCACGAATTCTGGCGCTGCTTGGGATTCCGGGCAAAGATTCTCAAAAAATCACACGGGTGGATCATGGACAAGCCCGGCAAGAGGCCTAGCTGGCCCGGCGGCGTTGGTGTGGGCCTGGTAGGACTTTATGTCCCAAGGAAGGCGAAACAGGCAATTTCGGCCATTTCCCGTAGGCGGCTGCCCACGGATTCTAGCGCTGCCTGGGATTCTGGGTAAAGATTCTCGAAAAATCACACTGGTGGCTCGGGGACGAGCCCGGCAAGCGGCCCAGTTGGCCCAATGGCGTTGGTGGGGGCCTGGTAGGACTTTATGTCCCAAGGAATGCGAAATAGGCGATTTCGGTCATTTCCCGTAGGCGGCTGCCCTCGGATTCTAGCGCGGCCTGGGTTTCCGGGAAAACATTCTCGAAAAATCATACGGGTGGGTCGGGGACGAGCCCAGTAAGCGGCCCAGGTGGCCCAGCGTCGTTGGCAGAGGCCTAGTAGGACTTTATGTCACAAGGAAGGCGAAACAGGCGACTTCGGCCATTTCTTACACGCGGCTGCCCACTAATTATGGCGGTGCCTGGGGTTCCGGGCAAAGATTCTCGAAAAATCACACGGGCGGGTCAAGGACGAGCCCGACAAGTGGCCCAGGTGGCCCGGTCGGTGTTGGCGAAGGCGTGGTAGGACTTTATGTCCCAAGGAAAGTGAAACAGGTGATTTCAGCCATTTCTTATAGGCGGCAGCCCACGAATTGTGGTGCTGCCTGGGGTTCCGGGAAAAGATTCTTGAAAAATCACATGGGTGGGTCGGGTACGAGCCTGGCAAGTGGCCCAGGTAGCCCGACGGTGTTTTCGGGGAACTGGAAGGACTTTATGTCCCAAGGAAGGCAAAACAAGCGATTTCGGACATTTCTTGTAGGCGGCTGCCCACGAATTCTGGTGCTGCCTGGTGTTCCATGCAAAGATTCTCAAAAAATCACACGGCTGGGTCGGGGACGAGCCCGGCAAGCGGCCCAGGTGGCCCGGCAGCGTTGGCGGAGGCCCGGTAGGACTTTATGTCCCAAGCAAGGCGAAAAAGGCGATTTCGGCCATTTCTTATAGGCTGTTGCCCACGAATTCTGGCGCTGCCTGGGGTTCCGGGAAAAGATTCTTGAAAAATCACATGGGTGGGTCGGGGAACTGGTAGGACTTTATGTCCCAAGGAAGGCGAAACAGGCAATTTCGGCCATTTTCTGTAGGCGGCTGCCCACGGATTCTGGCGCTGCCTAGGATTCCGGGCAAAGATTCTCCAAAACTCACATGGGTGGATCGGGGATGAGCCTGGCAAGCGGCCCAGGTGGACCGATGGCATTGGTGGGGGCCTGGTAGGACTTTATGTCCCAAGGAAGGCAAAATAGGGGATTTCGGCAATTTCCCATAGGCGGCTGCCCACGGATTCTGGTGCTGCCTGAGATTCCGGTCAAAGATTCTCGAAAAATCACACGGGTTGGTCGGGGACGAGCCTGGAAAGCGGCCCAGGTGGCCCGATGGTGTTGGCGGGGGCCTGGTAGGACTTTATATCCCAAGGAGGCGAAATAGGCGATTTCGGCCATTTCCCGTAGGCGGCTACCCATGGATTCTGGCGCTGCCGGGGATTCCGGGCAAAGATTCTCAAAAAATCACACGGGTGGGTCGGGAACGAGTTCGAAAGAGGCCAAGTGTCCCGGCGGTGTTGGCGGGGGCCTAGTAGGACTTTATGTCCCAAGGAAGGTGAAACAGGCGATTTAGGCCATTTCTTATAGGCGGCTGCCCACGAATTCTGGCGCTTCCTAGGTTACCAGGCAAAGATTCTTGAAAAATCACACAGGTGGGTTGAGGATGAGCCCGTCAGGCGTCCCAGGTAGATCGGCGGAGTTGGCGGGGGCCTGGTAGGATTTTATGTCCCAAGGAAGGTGAAACAGGCGATTTCGGCCATTTCTTGTAGGCGACTGCCCACGAATTCTAGCGCTGCTTGGGGTTCCAAGAAATGATTCTCGAAAAATCACACGGGTGAGTCGGGGACGAGCCCGGCAAGCGGTTCAGGTGACCCGATGGAATTGGTGGGGGCCTGGTAGGACTTTATGTGCCAAGGAAGGCGAAACAGGCGATTTCGGACATTTCCTGTAGGCAGCTGCCCACAGAATCTGGCGCTGCCTGGGATTCAAGGCAAAGATTCTTGAAAAATCACACGGCTGGGTCAGGGATGAGCTCGGCAAGCAGCCTAGGTGGCCCGGCGGCGTTGGCGGGGGCCTAGTAGGACTTTATGTACCAAGAAAGGCGAAACAGGTGATTTCGACCATTTTTTATAGGCGGCTACCCACAAATTCTAGCGCTGCCTGGGGTTCCGGGCGAAGATTCCCGAAAAATCACATGGATGGGTCGGGGACGAGCCCGGCAAGCAGCCCAGGTGGCTCGGCGGCATTGGCGGGGGCCTGGTAGGACTTTATGTCCCAAGGAAGGAGAAACAGGCGATTTCGGCCATTTCTTATGGGCGACTGCCCACGAATTCTGGCTCTGCCTGGGGTTCCGGGCAAAGATTCTCAGAAAAATCACACGGGTGGGTCGGGGACAATCCCGACAAGCGGCCAGGTGGCCTGGCGGTGTTTGCGGGGGCCTGGTACGACCTTATGGCCTAAGGGAGGCGAAACAGGCGATTTTGGCCATTTTCCGTAGGCGGCTGCCCATGGATTCTGGCGCTGCCTGAGATTCCAGGCAATGATTCTCATAACATCACACGGGTGGGTCGGGGACAAGCCCGGCAAGTGGCCCAGGTGACCCGGCGGCGTTGGTGGGGGCCTGGTAGGACTTTATGTCCCAAGGAAGGGGAAACAGGCGATTTCGGCCATTTCTCGTAGGCTGCTGCCCACGAATTCTGGCGCTGCCTGCGATTCCGGGCAATGATTCTCGAAAAATCACACGGGAGGGTCAGGGACGAGCCCAGCAAGTGACCCAGGTGGCCCGATGGAATTGGAGGGGGCCTGGTAGGACTTTATGTCCCAAGGAAGGCGAAACAAGCAATTTCGGCAATTTTCCAGAGGCGGCTGCGCACGAATTCTGGCGCTGCCTGGGATTCCGGGCAAAGATTCTCAAAAAATCACACGGATGGTTCGGGGATGAGCCCAAGCGGCCCAGGTGGCCCAGCGGTATTGGCGTGGGCCTAGTAGTACTTTATGTCCCAAGGAAGGTGAAACAAGCGATTTCGACCATTTCTTATGGGCGGCTGCCCATTAATTCTGGCTCTGCCTGGGGTACCAGGCAAAGATTCAAGAAAAATCACACAGGCGGGTCAGGGGTGAGCCCGGCAAGTGGCCCAGGTGGCCCGGAGGCATTGGCGGGGGCCTGGTAGGACTTTATGTCCCAAGGAAGGAGAAACAGGCGATTTCGACCATTTCTTATAGGCGACTGCCCATGAATTCAGGCGCTGCCTGGGGTTCTGGGCAAAGATTCTCGAAAAATCATACGGGTGAGTCGGGGACGAGCCCGGCAAGCGGCCCAGATGGCCCGATGGCATTGGAGGGGGTCTGGTAGGAGTTTATGTCCCAAGGAAGGCGAAACAGGCATTTTCGGCCATTTCCCGTAGGCAGCTGCCCATAGATTCTGGCGCTGCCTTGGATTCCGGGCAAAGATTCTCAAAAAATCACATGGGTGGGTCAGCGATGAGCTCGGCAAGTGGCCCAGGTGGCCCGGCGGTGTTGGCGGGGGCTTGGTAGGACTTTATGTCCCAAGGAAGGCGAAACAGGCGATTTTGGCCATGTCCTATAGGCGGCTGCCCACGAATTCTGGCACTGCCTCGAGTTCCGGGCAAAGATTCTCGAAACATTACATGGGTGGGTGTCACGCCCTAAAGTCCCGTAGGGCGGACCGGCACCCGTTGTCGATAAGGCCCGGGAGAACCAACCTGTAACTATACCCTTACTGTACGTTTCTACCTTTAGAATGCCTTAAAATAGAT
>JAABOM020058785.1:0-13534 GCA_011800125.2 Solanum clarkiae
ATAGGGATTTAAGAATTATAGGATCAATTATAGGGATACGATGCCAATCAGATATTTTGTAAATATTCAGCTGCCTTATATAGAACCCCAAGCTCCTGTATATATTAACCTAATGCCATACCTCTCCAAATACAGTAGAGAGAAAATTTAGCCCGAGGACGTAGGCACCACTTGCCGAACCTCGTAAATCATTTGTGTTTTTTTTTTTCTTTATTTTTCTCTACATTGTGATTTGCACCTTGCTAGCTTCATCTCACACTTTCTTCACGGTCCTTGTTCCGAATCTCGTAATACTGAGATTTAGCCTCTAGAGGCATCCCTAGACATGTTGTTTGGCAAAACACCTATTTCCCCACCCAGTATTGCATTCATATACTCCATGTCTTGCATTTCATTGATAGTGTACAAATAACTTTTTCTCCAAATAAATTGCAGTGCAGATACCCCTCAAAAAGCACCAAAATCACCCGTAAATCTTATGTTGGCCTTCCTCAGCATCACATAAAATAAGAGTATCATCTGCATATTGCAGATGAATCATTTCCACACTGTAATCTCCATTTCTGCCAACCTCAAAACCACTCAACCATCCCTCATGTTTGCAGTTTAAATCATGCTATTCAGACCCTCCATAACAATTAAAAAAAAAAGGGTGATAAAGGACCCCCTGTCTGTCCCCCATGTGCACTGAAGAATCCATTTATGAAGACTGAAAACCTAAATTTGGAGATAAATTTCCTCATCCACTGGGTCGCCATCCTTCTAAAACCCATCCTCTCCAATGTATTCAGCAAGTGTTCCCAAATTACATTATCACATGCCTTCTCCCTGTAAAACTTACATAGGATTCCTGGATTCTTTTTTTTCTTTCTATGGTCCACAGTTTCATTAGCCATTAATACCGCATCCATAATTTGTCCATCTGCTAAAAATCCACAAGTTTGGTCATGATCCCTTACATTCTCTCTGTCGGAAATTTGGCGAACAGCTTATAGATGCTTCCAGTCAAACTAATAGGCCTGAAGTCTTTCAATTCTTTGGTACCTTTCTTTTTAGGAATCAAAGTTATGAAGGTGGCGATAATAGAAGTTTTGAAAAGCTTTCATGATATCACCCTTTACCATCTCCCAGCAATTAATGAAAACACCCATAGTAAAGCCATCAGGGTAAAGGGCTTTATCGATTATACACATTTCCAAACAGCTCAGAACTTTACTTTCCTCAAAATTTCTTTGTATATGCACTTTCTCCTCCTCAGTAAGTGCGCGACGATTGTTGTTCCTGAAAGCAGGTCTCCAATTGTTTATTTCAGTGAATCACTTCTTGTAATGCTTTACGATTTCCCCTTATGTTCTGGTAAGATCCTGAGATAGTTCCCCTTCTATTACTAGTTGATTGTTGTTATTTTATCTTTTGTGAGCATTGACTATATTGTGAAAAAACTTGGTGTTTCTATTCCCTTCCTTGAGCCATAGTGATCTGGATTCTTACCTCCACGTGATTACCTCATTTTTGAGTGACTCCTCATACTCTAGTAAAGTTGAATTCTTTCTTCAAATCTCCCACTCTGATAATCCTCTGTCCATCATGATCTCATCAAACTCGGACAAATTTTTAAGAACTCTCCTTTTCCTCGATTCCCTCGTTCACTCATGCTCCAATCCTTAAGTTTTGAAGCAAGAATGAAGTCAGGTCTCCTAGAGAAGTTGAAAGAATGGCATCAGCGACTGATCCTACCAGTGAACCCTTCTGTGCCAAGCCACCAGTTTTCTAATTGAAAGTAGTTCTTGTTGTAATTGATAATATTCCTTTTGGAGGTGGCCAGCATGCCTTAATGCTAAAGAGTACAACCTCACCAGCTTAAAGAAACAAAAAAAAAAAAAAAACAAAATAAAACTTAAAGTATTTCTTGTTTTTGGTCCATACAACCCCTTGTAATGCTACAGGATTGTGGTTTCTGAGCCTCTGTCGGACATTTTTTTAATGTTATTGAAGCTGTCATCCATCTTTTCCGATATCAGTATTCTATCAATTATAGAGGCTGCCTCAAGAATGTCCCCTTTGAACCACGTGTAGTTGTTGTCTTCTAGCTGTAGGTCTATCAATTTAGGTCTTCAATAATAACTTGAACAAATGCCTACAGACTCGAACTAGAGAGAAAATGCCCTATGCAGTTGTTCTTCACTTCGAACACTATACGTCAATGGAACAATTTCCTTTGCCTTGATGACTATTGCTCTGTAGAAACCTCCCTCGTATTGGATGCCGTTGCTGTGTCAATTATGCCTCATAATGATTTTTCTATAAACATGGAATAATTAGGTTGTTTCTATGCAGTCTAGAACTATTTGGTAAGGGATTCGCCATCCTTACGAGATATGGTTTCCTTAAGAAGAGTCCTTGCAGGATTCTCTTATGTGTTGTATCTTCTCTTAGCTTAAATAGCCCTGCTTTCCTTGAACTGGTTTACCTGCTCCAGTCCTGTGGGTGTACCTTTTCTCATAAACACATTGTCATTCATCAAAATGCTACACATGAATCAGGTATACAACATTGGCTTCTCAACAGGTGATTTGAAATTTACCTTGTTGGGAGTTGTGTAGAGGCTATGTAAAAGTAGGGAAATGAAAATGGGGCATTTGGTCCTCATTGGAATGTGTGGTATGTGACATGCTGCCTAAATACTGTAGATGATGTAAATCACAGGGACAAGAAGAATGCAGAATTTTACATTCTGAACTGAGAAAGCAGCAACCTGAAGCAGTTAACGAATGGAAAGACAAAGAAGTGACCAAAATACCAAGGTTCTCTGTTAAACAGTGGAATCCTAATAATAGAAGATTCATCAGACGCACTAATAAGGAGATTACTACTGCTGCCATGGAAATACAGAAGGCTAATATTGTTACTAATAACACTTTTAATGCTTGAAGATGATCAGGGTGAAGCTGAGAAGACAATTGAGGAGGGGGAGAAGTGGAATACGAAGGATTGGATTACCAAATCCTTCTACGAAGATACTTCCACTGCTGGGGAACAGAGCAATAACAGTAATGCAGCAGATAAATTGGAAAGCAGTAAAGGAACATGTTCAGATATATCAAAAGAAGGGGATGAATCAATTGCTAAATCAGGTTGATGATCAAGAGGTAGCCATGGAGTCAAGTTTAGTGAAATACAACAATATGAAGTCCAATAAAGACCCTGAGGAGGTAGTGAATGATGTGGTAATTCACACAGATCTTCATGTTACAGAAAATAATCTAATTAGTCAGAAGGTTGAAATCGTAAAAAGTATTTAGGATGGAGATGAAGCCGATGGTGAACAGAGTAATAATGACTCAGGGGCTGTTTATCAGTGTATTGAGATCTCATATCAGGAAGTAGAGGGCTTAGATAAGGCAATTGTGCTTTATAAAGGTCAGCAGTACTTAAATGAGGACACCTTCAAATCAGGAGCTCTGGATGCTGAGGTATTAGATATGGTGGAAGTTGTTGGGGAATCCTTGCCACTGCAGCCATTGGATGGTAGTTCAAGCAATAAAAATAAACATGCTGCAAGATGCTTACCTTATAGACAAAAGCAACTGGAAAATATTAGTACTGAAAGAAATGGTCAGAATGGCATAGTCAGTTTCTCAGGGGAAATCAAGCAAAGTGATCGTATCAGATTATTAGATTACCTGTTATCCCACAAATTAGTAGATATAGAGCACTTGACAGATATAGTAATTGAGCAGGAATACAAATATCCAGTTGTATATATTTATGAAGAATATAATTAGTAGATATAGAGCACTTGACAGATATAGTAATTGAGCAGGAATACAAATATCCAGTTGTATATATTCATGAAGAATATAATCAACTGAGCTGCAGGAGCTTTCCCCACAAGGGAAATCAAAGAAGAAGAATAAGCCTGTTAGGGCTAATCCAGTAAGATCTGGTAGGGCCAATCTAAAATGGTCTTCAAAGCCTTAATATGGAATATTAGATCTGTTAGGCTAATCATTCATTCCATAGAGTGCAAATTCTTCATAGACATCACAAATTTGATTTGATTGCTTTAGTGGAACCTTTTCAAGAGTCTAGGAATGTACACCATTTCAAGAGGAGATTAGGTATGGCTTAAGCAAATTAAAACATCAATGGGAAGATTTGGATTTTTGTACTAGAGGATATTCAGGTGGTGGTGTTATCTTATGCTGAACAATAATCATCGATTAAGATGTTGTTCCCTAATGGCCATCAGGTGGTGAGTATGTTAGTATATTCTGAGTGTTCAGCTGCAGAAAGACTTCTTTTGTGGGAGGGTTTGTATGAATTGGGCCAAAATATGAATTTCCCTTGGATTGTAGGAGGGGATTTTAATGTCACAATGGATACAGAAGAAAAGATTGGTGGACTGCCAGTTTATCCTAATGAAGTGGAGGACTTTGCTTTTTGTATCAATTCATGTGAATAATTTGATATTAATTTCAAAGATAGCCCTTTACTTGGTGGAATGGGAAATCTGATGATGAATGTATTTTCAAAAAGGCTTGACAGAGTTGTTGCTTATCAAATTTGTCTGGAAGAATAGGGTCAGGTGGAATTAGAGCATTTGGCTAGGACTAGGTCAGATCATGGCCCTATGTTATTATACTGTGGAGAGCAATCTTCTCAGTTGTATAATCCTTTTAAGTTCCTTAACTTTTGGACTGATATAGAAGATTTTAAAGAAATAGTTAGGCAGAATTGGGTTTCTTGTCTTTCTGATGATGTGTTTGTAAACTTCAAACACAAAGTGAAGACGACAAAATTGGCCTTGGCTAAGTGGAGTAAAGAGATGTTTTCAAACAGCTTGCAATCAGGGAGGAAATTGTGAGGATCAAAGAAAATTTGTTTGAGAATTTTCCTTCTGCTTTTAACAGAGCGGTTCTGAATAAAACTCTTGCAGAATTCACAAGTATTTGAAATTTGAAGAGGAATGCTGGAGGCAGAAAGCTGGGATGCAGTGGTTCTCTGAAGGAGATAGAAACACTTAATTTTTCCTCAACCTTGTTACAGGTAGAAGGAAAAGAACAGAAATCAAAAGGATGCAACGACCTGATGATTCATGAGCTGAGGGTCATGAGGTTAGGGAGGAAGCTATCAAATTCTATCAAGAATAATTTTCTAGTGATCTACAGGATGCTGATCTTTCTTTAGGTTATCTAATATCCTTCTCTGATCAAGGAAGAAGATAATGAAGCTCTAAATAGGATTCCTACTTCTGAGGAGGTTAAAAAGGTGGTCTTTGATCTTAATGGGAATAGTGCAAGTGGAGTTGATGGTCTTACTGCGCACTTTTATCGGGTGTGCTGGGACATAGTTGGAAATGACATGTTGGAGGTGACGACTGCTTTCTTCAAGAGAATGACTCTACCAAAATCTATCACCCATAATGACTCTACCAAAATCTATCACCCATACCAACCTTGTTTTGATCCCTAAGAAAGAAAAGATGCCGACTTTCAGAAAAGGTGCCGACTTTCTCTGATTTAAAACCTATCAGTCTTGGCAATTTTGTCAACAAAGTTATTTCTAGAATTATTCATGATAGACTGGAAGGCTATTTACTTGCTCTTATTTCTGCCAAGCAATTTGGTTTTGTCAAAGGAAGGAGCATTACAGAAAATATTGTACTTGCCCATGAAATTATTGTGGATATTAGAGGAGTAAGGCTGCTAATGTGGTGTTTAAACTTGATACGGCCAAAGCATATGATAGAGTAGATTGAAACTTTCTGATGAAAGTATTTGAAAAAATGGTCTTAAACAGAGTATTCACTGATAAAATATTGGGACTAGTGTCCTATATAGAGTATTCTGTATTGATCAATGGTAAGCCTGTGGTTTCTTCCATTCTACTAGAGGAGTGAGATAGGGGGATCCTTTATCTCCTCCTTTATTTATTTTAACAGCTGAAGTATTGGCTAGGGATCTTAATAATTTGTTCAGGCGTGTAGGTTTTCAAGGTTTTGGGCTACCAAAGTAGAGTGAACAGATTAACCACCTTGCGTATGCTGATGACACCATGGCAGATAGGTTTTCACTGGAATTGATTATGAAAACTTAGCAGGATTTTGAAAGTCAATCAGGTCTGAATATTAATAAGGAGAAGAGTGGTTTTTTTTTTTTAATTGTTTATCATATGGCTGCTCGAAGTGATATTTTCAGATGATTGAAGAAGTTTTTTGTTTTTCCTTGAGGTAAGTTCCCTCTTAACTTATCTGGGCTGCCCAATTGGACGTGCCAGAAAGAGGAACACATTTCTCTTCACTTATTAAAGAGATCCAAAATAAACTTCAACTTGGAAAGGGAAGGTACTTTCTTTTGGAGGTGAGGCTGTGCTGACCAACAATGTACAACCAAGTGATCTTATATATCAGTTATCTGCTATCATTCCTCTTAAGTGTGTGATTAAAGATCTTCATAGAATTTTTGCTAGATTTCTATGTAATTTTAAGGAAGAGGAGAGAATTAAACATTGGGTGTCCCGGGAAGAGTTGTGTCTTCCCAAAAAAGAAGGGGGCTGGGGGGGGGGGGTTAGGCTTCAGATCATTATTTGATGTTTCAAGAGCTTTATTTGCAAAATTATGGTGGAACTTTAGAAGAAATAATTCTCTGTGGTCTCAATTTCTGTGGAATAAATATTGTAAAAGGCACAGACCACAAACTGTTGAATGAAAACGGGGATCTCAAACATGGAAGTATATGCTAGAAGCCAGAGATTTTATTGATCAAGAGATATGGTGGCAACCAAATTGTGGTCATTCTAGTATCATGTTTGGTAACTGGACACATCTGGGTGCTTTATACTACTATTTACCAGTGTCTCATTCCAAAGAATTGATGCAAAAGATGTTGAGCAATTATTTAAGGATAGAAGATGGAATGAAGATCTTCTACGACAAGTTTTCGCTGACAATGTTGTTGAACATATTATCAAAAATATAGAGAAAATTCAAGATACAGAGCAAAGAGTTACTCCTCATTGGATGCTAAACAACTCATGTAAGTTCTCAGTAAAGTCTGCCTAGAACATTATGAGAATTCCAGGAGTTGAGCTTGAAAGATTTGACAGAATTTGGGAGAAGGGTATTCCTTTCAAGTTTTCTTTCCCTTTCTGGAAAGTAGTAGAAAAGAGGATCCCCATAGGTGAAGTTTTAGTCAGAATTGGTGCTGAAGAGGTGATTATGTGCTGTTGTTGTGATCAGTTGGTAAATGAAAGCTTTCAACATCTTTTTTATCTTGTCTTGCTGCTAATCAAGTATGGAGTATGTTTGCTAAGCTGCAGGCATAGAAGGTCCTTTTCCTTGCTTAAAGGACACAATGTACAAGTGGTGGAACGCAAATTGTTCGTCTAAGTTAAGGCCCCTATTTAATGCTATTCAAGGCTTAGTAACAACAACAACAATATACCCAGTGAAATCCCACTGGTGGGGTCTGGGGAGGGTATTCCTGGCTTAATCCTCTGGAAATCTGGAAAAAGAGGAATAGGCTAAGACATGGTGACAGTATGACTATTGAAGGAATGATAATTGGAATAAACATTAACCTTCACAGGTTAGCCAGATTCAGATACCCTTGGATGAGGAATATTCCAGAGGATTGACCCAACTTGATTAATTTCTTGGAAGGATAAAGACCAGTCATTGTCCCAAATGTTATTTATTGGAAACCTCCTAATGATGGAACCTACAAATGTAATACAGATGGAGCTTCTAAAGTAAACCCTGGTCCTAGTGCCGGAGGATTTTTCATCAGAAACTGGAAAGGAGATTTTATGTTTGCTGCTTCATATGATCTAGGTATAAAATCAAGCCTGGAGGCTAAAACATTGGCACTAGAGAAGGAATTAGGATATTTTGTTCCACACAACTTGGTTCCCCTTGTTTTAGAAACTGATTCACTAAGCTTGAGCAAGATCTTAGGTGGTATTTGGGAGGTTCCCTGGTGTATAAGTCTTCTCATCAAAAAGATTGAATCTTCGAGAAGGACTAGGCAGGTGGAAGTACAACATATTTCAGGGAAGGCAACAAGGTGGCACACTTTTTCTCTAATACTATTTTTTCTGTTGCAGATTCTGAGGCTAAAGTATTTCAATCGTTGCAGGAAATACCTAAAGAAGAAAAGCTCTAATAATTATGGATTGTAATTTAGTACAGGAAATCCCTACAGCAATAACTTGCAATATCAAATAATAGAGATAGAATACATTGATTTACGTGACAGGAACATATGGACTTTAGATCCTAGCTTTTTAGACAGTAATATTAGTTCCCTTAGAGCTCAATCTGTCAATAAGCAAAGATTTAAGGAAAATGGTGACTTAGGGGTAATGATCGAGACAATAGTAAAATAATATGGTGGAAACACTCATCTGGAATTTCATATGGAGAAATCTACAAGTACAGATTGGTATGTGCATCAACTAGGGGACAATGTAAAGTAAGTCATTGGTGCCAAATTAGGGCTTTTTTATACAGGATGAGGGTAAGATTGGTTGCGTTGAAGAAGTCTTCGTTGGACAAGAATACATGGCTTTAGTGAGAGTTAAAACATCTAGATGTCATCTATCCAAGCTCAACACCTTTCTCCCCTGTTTCTTTTGTGAAGTAGGTGTCTCATTTCTCATCAGTTGCATAAGACTTGTATTTCAGGCTGGTCTATCATCAATGGCGAGCTTAGAAGGTGAAGTTTCTAGAACTCACTCGTTTATAGACAATGAGGTGTCCATTTTTTTTTTTAATTTATTTTATTTTGTTATTTGAGTTGGGCCAGTTTTGGGCTTAACTTATGAAAGTTGGTATGTTTTGTCTTTGGAAAAACTATACAAAATAGATCTAATGTGAAGTTATTTACCTTAATGAACCCAACCCAATCCCAACTTCCTCAGACACATAATTTAACAACACAAACATCAAACCAAGTACATAGGTCCTTCTTGAGCCGAGGGTCCATGTCCATCAGAAACAATCTCTCGAACTTAGTCCTCATACACACCACTCTTCCTAGGCCCCAATTTTGGGATAACACTACGTATGTTGTTGTAAACATCAAACCAAGTATTTTTCACTTCCCATCATATAGTACGATTAATTTGGGCAACATTTATACCATATAACATAACTAAAACTCAATGAAATACAAGCACAACACAGTAGTTATTATTGCCTTTATGAACTCCTTTAAGATTTTCAATCATCATTGATATTGGTCGTCAATGATATTCGGTTGTTTCCTTCCTTCCCCCATGTTCTTGTGAGAAGTGTTTCTTTTTTTAGCAGAAACACTCGATGCCAGTGCATCTCAATGCAAAGGAAACAACAAAAGTCAGGACATGATGCCCTCAACATCTGTAAGTTTCATCTTCACTCAGAACCGTCTTAAATGCTAATGTTTAGTTCAATTTCCAGTAAAAAATGTGATCTTCTCATTTTTGTGAACGGGAACCATGAGAAAATATCTAATAGCATATTTTGGTATATTGGGATTTTGAAAGCTAAAATTCTTGCCTAAACTTCAGAAATGGACTCTTGAATGAAAATAATCAGAAATGCTACGTGATATTTTCTTATAAGTGCTATGAAGGTAATTAATGTGCAAAGGAAGGAACTGCTCTTATGATAGTTTCCGAGTCAAGTATAACCTTCTGTAAAATAAAAGAGAACAAAGTCAAAAGTCACCCAACTTTTGCAAGTGAACATTTTCTAGCTCTGAAGGTTATTTGATTTGAAGTTGTGCCTCCTCTTCTAATAGAAGCCTTGGGCCTTCCACAAATCGGTAACAGGAAGGGGCAAAGAAACAAATGCAACAACTAATTCATAAATCTCGTCTTTTCCAGTTTTTCATTTGCCATGTGTCACCACTATGATATATTGATATGCTTATTGATTCTTTTTTTGCTGTCACATGATACAGAAATTATGTTGGTTTTACTTTTCTGCTAACTTCTGCTTCATGGTTTATTCTTTCTGCGCAACAATATTGAATGACATCTCGGAGAAAATGAAAAGTAGACGAATTGGACAATGCAGGTCTTTAGTGACTTGGAATCATGACTACTTGCTATTGCTATACTTAATCTTTTTAGTAGTTTGCTATGTTGTTATGTAACTCTGCTACTGTTGACATTCCATTCAGGCAATAGCTTCAGCAGGGGAATATGCTCCAAGTGGACGTCGAATGAAGGTAATGCAAGCGCTTGGTTTGATGGCTCCTCCTGGATCACCATTTCATCCAAAGTAATGTGTCCGTATGACTGGAATTTGTTGCCTGTAGTCCATCTACTGATCATGTTATGTAATAAAACCCTATGAGTCAATATTGCTGGTACTAATAGCTAGATATAATATTAAATGTTCCAGAAAATTTTCATCCAAAAGTAATGTCTCTCAATGAGCATTTATCTGTAGTCTGCTTGTTGATGATGCTTAAGTAAATGTCTAGGACTGATTCGTCAATCACAATTATGTTTGGGATTGAGTTGTAGATTATTGTCGATTCTAACATCTGGAATGTGATATATACAATTTTTTCTTTTTTTTATATTTGCACTGGGTATCCAAGTCCCTTAGAGCCTCGACTAATCCCGGGGGTGCACAGGCCTTCGGCAAGGAGTTTTCCGCAAGTGAACCACGATTAATTCAGGTTTTATCCAGTCCGATGGCCCTCTGAAATTGTTTGCACTCAGTGGGTTTTGATGTTGAGACCTTGAAAGGGAGCAAATCCCAAGGCTCAAGTCTGTTACCACCAGGCTAACCCTGAGGGTTTATACAATATTTTGGCTATAGTTTTAATCTCAAGTGACATTCTTGGCTTATATTCACACTTGTGATAAAGTATTAGAGAAGCATATTATTGAATTTTATATCTTTGTTATTACATTAAGACCCTATTTATAAACACTACAATAAACTCCTTTTCCAACTAGGACACTACATTACAATCATTTTCAAGTATGATTTTATGTATAATTCCTATTCCTAATCTCATTTTTATTTTAAGCGGGATTGTGTATACTATTCTTGTTCCTATTCCTATTATAATGTTCTCCTTCAAGATGATGCATACAAATCATGTATGCCTAGCTTGTTACGTATATAATTAATACGAGAATTGGTGAGGGACATAATTAATATGTTTTTAAGTTGATCACTCAACTTCATAATTCTTTTAACAATTTCTTGAGAGTATCTTCTTTTTTTTTTTTTTTTTTTTTTTTTTTTTTTAAAAAGTGATTATCAATTTCAATATGATAAGTTGTAATGGCCCGATCTAGGGTCTAGTCGTCACACGCCGAATGAGATACTTGAAAGTACTTCATCCAAGCCATTTTTAATATTTCAAGCATTCATAGGCATAAAACTAAACATTTGCAGAAGTAAGGGAAAGGGTCTATGGGGCCATATTATGACGATGAAGCAACATTAAAAAGGAAACATCAACATATATCCATAAAGCATATCGACTAAACCATAGATGGAGGGAATTGGTAATGGTCGATTTTCATCAAATAGAAAAGACTCCATACATAAACAACATAGAATGTACAAGTCTCAAAAGGCCAACATATACATAGTGTCTGAAATACATGGCAAGAATAAAAGTGGTAGAGACTCTAACTAAGGGATCACAACAAAAGTACTAGTCTTGAACGCCTGAAAACTAGCCACGAGCTAGTGAGGGAGCACTTGTCTGTAACGACCCGACCTAGGGCCTAGTCACCACACAGCGAATGAGATACCCGAAGATATCTCAATCAAGCTGTTACGCCCAAAGTCCCGTTAAGGTAGACTGGCACCCGTTGTTGATAAGGCTCGGGAGAGTTAACCTGTATCCATGCGCTTTCTATACATATTACAAGGGATTTCTTCATTCAACATGACTTTAAGAAAGTAAGCAGTTATAACAAGCCAAAAGGAAATGCATATGGTTAGGCCATTGGGGCCACGTTGTCCAAAGTATGACAACATGATCACATTTTAATTTACATAGTCTACAAAGTCTCTAGATAAGGAAAAGTATCTGATAAGGGTCGGGACAGGCCCAACTTCGACTAACTATACAATACAAAAATATAAGCTCTAGACACACAAATCTCTGAAGCAACCTGGAGCTTGGTAACAATAGCTGGATACCCTGTACTCCTACTGGGAAGATCTACTAGCACCTGTACTTGCAGCATGAAACGTAGATCCCCCGTAAGGAACGTCAGTGCGAGATAATGTACTGAATATGTAAGACAAGAAATACTGTATATGAAGTAACAACTCAAATAAAGCTATGCACTAGTGTAGGATAAGAGACCACCTGTAGTTATACTGTGGGATCTTGTACTTTATGTTCTTTTTATTACTTTATCTTTACTATATAATCTGTGCACAACATGTAATACAAATGATCAGCTGATCAGTGGTAAATCTATATCGGGATTGGCCTTGGCTAGGCTTTTCCTTTCACCCCTTGGGCTACCACCCATGATAGGACCGACTCTGGCTAGGTGATTCTTGCACCCCTCGGGTTACCACCCATCAATAGGCAATATACTTTATCTTTCAATTACTTTTGGTTGTTTCTTTTGGTGGTCATAATATTAGAATTGTGGCACTGTAGATACAGCCTATGACATGTAAATAATCACAAAAGACAACACCATAATGAAAGGAGTAGATTACACAAATAATAAAGTGCATAGGAGGTAGAACAACATATGAACTTTATTTAGTAAAATGAACTCGTGTATCTTGGTATCCAAGTATGTATGCAGGTTTCCAAGTGACTATGTGTGAGAGCATATGAACATATGAAAGAGTGGGGACATGGTTGTTTGTTACATCGGAGTAGGTAAGAGTCTCTATGTACCAAGGAAGAATTTAGATTTCATGCCAAGTAATACGAAATCGAGTAGCCTTACATACTTCGCTGTACGACCTCGCTATTACCTTGAGATAACCTTCCCTTCCTCCAAATATTTATCTACAATATAGTAGGTAATAAAACTAGCATTAGCAGCCAATAGATATATCTTGGCAGCTCAATCTCATTAAAAAAAACACATGGGCAGCAAGTGTATAATTATAAACCCGAGCGTATCCTTTCAACCTTTCCGCCTATAATCGTATTTTCTAATACACATTCTCATATACATATCATGTGTAGCCTATTTTAGTGCCTAACAGTCTTACAACAACTCACAAAGCACAACACCTAACAATTATACAAAACATACAAGTAGGCGGCATAACGTTACGTCGTCTTGCTACATTTCGATGTCAACAATTCCAAATCTGTTTTAACTTCAACCAAACTACATATAACATACTTACATATACAATCAGCCTTAAAATAGTCCAAGAATAGTTCCAAAATAAATCGAGGTCGTGGAGCAACAATTCCCAACCACCAGCCCACAAGTTCGTACTAAGAACACAATTACAGTATCATATAAAAACTCACTCTTGCGACAGCCTGGTTATATCACTAACAAAAGGTGCAACAACCTGGTT
>JAABOM020058786.1:0-49565 GCA_011800125.2 Solanum clarkiae
TATATACTTAACAAAGGTTAAGAAATTCACTTGCCTTATATAAAGTCTCGAATCACGTCAATTCCGAAGCTTTTCTCATTCTATGACACTCCAATTTCCCAAAATCTATTCAAATATAGTATCATAATTATATAATGAATCTAACGACACTAAAATCAATTAATTTGGATGAAAAGGGTAAAACGGTCTAAAAATTTTATCGCCAAAAAAATACCATTGGAATCTAAAAATTTTTACATGAAAATGTTCCCAAAGTGATAAGAAATTCAATGGAGAAAATCAATTCAAAAATGGAGCTAATATGAGGAAGAAATCGCATGTTAAAGTTTTCGAAATATATTAAAAATGCAGCAGCAGATCATGAATTTTACCTCAAATGATGCACCAAAATCAATTTCTGAAGATCCCACGGTGTTCTGGTCGAAAACAATATACAATTTAGCCTTTTGAATCGCTCAAATCCGATCAAAATTGAGAAAGAAATTGTTGGTTGAAGGAAATCTCTTTGATTGTTGAGTTATTGACTTAGAATCTTTAGAGTTCTTGATGAAGAACCCTACATTCTTGAAAAATAAGAATTAAGAAATCCTTTTTTGGGATTCTTGAATCTTGAAACCCTAGGTTATGATTTAAGATTCTATTAGAGATTCATGAATAGATAAAGAAATCTAGGTTGGATAGCTTGAAATTCTTGAAGAATAACTTACCTGGAGGAGTAATCTTCGGAGCTAAGCCTAACTTGATGATTTTCTTGATGATTCTTGGGCGTTCACGTTTAAGAGTGAAGGAGAGGATTTTTGATTATGAAAGCTGACGTTTTGGGCTTTTTAGGACCTTAAATGGACCCTCAAGGATTTTAGGATAAAAATACCCTCAAATATAATGAAAAAATGTCATTAACTCATCCAGTGAGGATCCACGTCAGGTCCATGACGCGCTCCGAGTGCGGACCTTCGGACAACTCTGTACCCCTTCACTTAAATGGTCATAACTTTCTACTATGAACTTTGATTAATGCGAAATCAGATGCATTGGAATGACAATTCAAATATCTTCGATATGATATGTTATGGGTCACCTAACTTATTATACTTTAAGAGATATGGTCCTTTGAAGTTGATCCTTTTATCGACTCATATGAAAACTTACTTGCTAGAAATTCTTTGGACTTAGCTTGATGTAAAAAATCTCTTATGACTCTAAGTCACACCTAATATACTTTACTTAGGAACTAATCTTAGCATGTAAATACAACTTACAAGTCATTGGTTCACCTAACTTTTATAAAATCATACATTAGAACTACGACCCCATATCAACTCCAATTCTATTCCCATACTAAAAATTGACTTTAGCATCTATGCTCAATTAAGAATCCTCAATTAAAATCCTATATCATATGAAGGATGACTTGGTCTTAGCTTAAAAAAATTGGAGTGTTACAGATGGATGGAGGGTTTGCTCTCTTTCCTTGAACTATGTGCAATATAGAATTATGTTAATACCCTTGCTATACTAGTGGATCTATTTAGTGCACTTTCTTTTAAAATTCTTCCCAAAATGGGACGGGCTCCCATAAGGAGAAATTTCTCATGAAATCCTCTTCAAAATTGGATGAGCTCCCGTAAGGAAGGTTACTTCTCTAAAATGGGATGGGATCCCGTAAGGTGAAGTATGCTTTACCTTTGTGAGCAGACCACCTCTTTACTAGTGAGGGGTAATCACCAGAATTCTAAGTTGTAGCTCGCTTGGTCTTATTCTTTATTGGTTGAGGTCTCTTCTCACATATGTATTATATTCTATGCAAGTTGAATGATTCACAAGAATATTTTACTTCAAGCATTGATCATTCATGCCATATTGAGTTTATGCTTATCTATTGGCTATTACTCTGCATTTTGACTATATTGGTTTATGTCTTGCTTCATTGCATCATACATACTTAGTACATTCAAATGTACTAACACATATTTTATGCCTACATGATATCACCATGTAAGGACCAGAGCTCCTCCTGATCATCCTCCACGTGGCTAGTGAGATTATTCAAAGAAAAGCTTGGTAAGTCCTCAAGTTCAGGGACACTCTCTACTTTCTCTTGATATTGAATATATGACATTATAAGGGTGAGCCTGGAGAGTGTCTTGGCCCCCGTTCCGTTCTATGTTTAGAGGTGTTATTGGAATATTATGATGTATTTATGCTATAAGTTTGACTCTTTATGTTTTATGATTATCAAAGACTTCCCTTAATCCCATTTTCCTTTTTTATTTTCTCTTGCTATTTTTGCCTTTGCTTCTGCAACCAAGGATGTGTGATTGATATGCTAAGAGGATTTCTTGGGTTCCTTGGGGTCCCATTTGTCGTGTCACATCTAGGCCCTAGGCTTGGGTCGTGACAAACTTAGTAGCATAGGTTGTTAAAGGTCCTCGGAATCAAACACACCGCATCACTTAGAGTCTTGTTCATGGTTGTGAAGTGCACAACAACTATGAGTAAGAAGTTATGAGACGTTTTAGGAAATGTTTACCTTCTTCATGATCTATGTTGTGCTATAGAAGTTAAGGTAATAATTTCCCCCCAACGAATTTGTTTTTCTATTCTAGATCATGTCGATTCTAAGAGGAAGAAGAGCCCATACACCCAAGGAAAAATTGGCTCTTCTTGCTCCTCAAGAAGGAGAGGTAGTCCAAGAAAAATTCTAAGATGATATTGCAATGTTGTCTCATGTTATGACCAACCAAATCAACTAAGGGGACCCAATGCCCTCATGCTCCTTCTCCTACCTCAAGGGTGAGGGATTTTACTAGAATGAACCCACTGGAGTTCCATGGATCCAAGGTGGATGAGGACCCCCAAGAATTCATTGATGAGGTGTATAATGTGTTGTCTATTACAGGGGCTAATTTAGAGGAAAAAGTAGAGTTAGCATCCTACTAACTCAAAGTGGTGACTCAAATACGGTTCACTCTATGGAAGATAAAGACGGGGAATGGTGATGTTATCCCTTAGGAGGAATTCAAAGTTGCATTTCTTAACAGATTCTTTCATATTGAGCTAAGGGAGGTGAAGATGATAGAATTTGTGAATCTAGAGCAAGGGTCTGTGAGTGTGAGGGAGTATGCCCTCAAGTTCAACCAACTCTCCAAGTATGCCCCATAATTGGTTGTTGAACCAAGGTCAAGGATGAACAAATTTGTGTTGGGTGTATCCGACTTGCTGAATGAGGAGCATCATACCGCGATGCTAATAGGCGATATGAATTTTTCCCACATCTTGACATATACCAGACAACTAGAGGGGGAAAAGCGTAGAAAGAGAAGAAGTGGTGAGGCCAAGAGGGCCCATTTTGAAGGTGGATTCCGAAATTCCAAGGGTGGTCAGTTTCCTTCAAGCCACAAGTTCCAAGGCGAAGGGTCCTCCAATGCTTCCATTAAGAGGTTTTCCAATGATAGGGTGCCTAATAAAAGGTTACAAGGTGGTAATGGAGGAATGGTAAAGCCTACATATCCAATGTGTGAAAAGAATCATAGTAGTGCTTGTTTAAGAAATTCAAATACTTGCTTTGGTTGTGGTGAAGTTGGCTACAAGGTATTGATTATCCTCATGCTCAACCCAAATGTGGATATGGTCATCCACAAGGTCAAGGTGCAAATGTGGGTCAAAGGGGAAGAGGAGGCCAATAAGGGGGTGCACCAAGGAAAAATAGATTCTATTCTCTTCAAGAGAGACAAGGGGTGAATGATGTTCCCAATGTCATCACTGGTATGTTAAAATATTTTTGATTTTGATATGTATGCATTGATAGACCTGGGTTCCACTCTTTCTCTTATTACTCATTTTGTTGCCAAAAAGCTTCATATTTTTCCCAAATTGTTGTTTGAAGCTTATGAAGTGTCTACCCCCGTTGGTGAGTTCATTATTTCTAGAAGAGTCTATAGAAATTGTCCTGCATCCATTTTGCATAAAATCCTGCCTTGTGATTTTGTTGAATTAGATATGATGGATTTTGATGTCATTCTTGGGATGGATTGATTGTATGCATACTACGCTTCTATTGAGTGTAAAACTCGTAGGGTTAAATTTTGATTCCCAAATGAGCTCATCCTTAAGTGGAAAAGTCGTGATGTGGTGGTCAAGAGTAGATTCATTTCTTGTCTTAAGGCCCAAAAATTGATTTCTAAAGGTTGTCTTTATCATCTTGTAAGGGTTAGGGATATGGAGTCCAAGATCCTTTCTATTGGTCGATTCTAGCGGTTAAGGAGTTTCTTGATGTCTTTCCTGATGAGCTTCCCGGTGTTACTCCCAAAAGGGAAATAGATTTTGGTATAGACCTTCTTTCCGATACTCAACTCATTTTTATTCCCCCTTACTGTATGGCCCCGATGGAGTTGAAGGAGCAATTGAGGGATTTGTTGGAAAAGGGTTTTATAAGGCCTAGTAAGTCACCTTGGGGTGCACTGGTGTTATTTGTGAAAAGAAGGATGGTTATCTTAGAATGTGCATTGATTACCGGCAACTTAATAGAGTTATCATAAAGAGTAAGTACCTCTACCAAGGATTGATGACCTTTTCGATCAACTTCAAGGGGTTATTCCTTGTTTAAGATTGATCTTCCTTCCGGGTATTTCAAGTGAAAGTCAGGGAGGGTGATATTCCCAAGATGACTTTTCGAACTAGGTACGAGCACTTAGAGTTTATGGTTGAAATGCTACAAAAATACCTAAAAATGTACCTCGAAAATGCCCATAATTGTAATTTTCATATATATCAAAATTCGTGCGTGATATCGAAACTCCAACTTCATAAGCATGATTAGGGGGCAAAATTGAGTGGGAAATGGGTAAAACCCCAATTTTAGAGCAACTGTAGTGAAAAATAATTTTTCAAAAGTTTGCTTATCAAGTGTTGATCTGCCCCCTGGCGGCGATGTGCTAGCGGCGCGGATTAGTGTTATATTGTTCCTAATTTTCCAGTTTTGTCCTAAGGACTTGGGTTCTTGGGCCCATGCCCTCCTATGTGTAAAAACACCCATGCTTATTCATTTTTCAACTCCATATCACTCAAGGCACTCTCAAAACCCTCTCCAACACTTTGCCAAATATTTCATCCAAATTCAAGTGTTCCAAACTCATTTTCGGATCTTAAAAACTTCATTCAAGTTTCAAGTTCTCATTGAAATCTTCATCAAGGGAATACCAAATTTAAGGTATGTGGACTTCAACCACTGAGTTATTCCACCCATGATGCCCAATCTTTCTTTATGTAAATTGCACGTTACCAAGTTGGACTAACTATGGGTATCTCTTTCTATGAAATTTGATTATAAACTATGTTGGGAATTTCATAAAATGTTGGTTGTTTAAGCATATTTTGAGCTATGAATCTATGATCTATTATGAAATTTGATGAGGGGTTTCAATACATCTTGCATCAGAATGATACCAAGTGTTGGTGGGTTAATTTACACTTGAGTTTTCTCATATGATTTCACTCTTGAATTGCATAGTTTTGAACTAGCATTACACACCCACCAAGTGTTTGATAAAATGTCTTGTTAAGGATTCTTGAGCAATTGATAGTCTATTGCATGGCTTATGACTTAGTTTACTATATGATGATGAAGGGATTGTATGTATGTATTGAATTCATGAAAAGTATCTATAGTCTTGCAAGTTGACCACACCTTGTTAAGGGGGTGGTATTCCTGATCCACTTTGATGGGTGGTGCTATGCCCATCTACCATGTTGAGGGGTATATAACTTAGACACTTTGAGAGGGGGTGCTATGCCTATCTACATTTATGAGGGGTATATACCTTGGCCACTTTGATGGGGCATGCTATTCCCATCTACCATGTTGAGAGGTATACACCCAGACCACTTTAATAGGGCGTGCTATGCGCATCTACCAATTGAGGGGTAGATACCTCACTCACCTTCCAAGGGGGTGATATGCCTTGGATTCCAAGTAATAGTTTACCTGGTCTATCATGATAGTGTCTTCCTACACATATAATATGTTCTATATAAGCATGTATTACTTCAAGCGTTGATCGTGCATGCCAGGTTGTTATTATACTAATCCCTTGCTTATAATTTTGCATTTTGATTATGTTGCCTATCTCTTATAGCATTTTATCCTACATACTTAGTACACTCAATATAACACATACTCTATGCCTACATGATGTTATCATATAGGAACCAAAGCCACTCTTCATCATCCTTCATGTGGCTAGCCTTGGTATTTGAAAGAATAGCTTTGTGAGTCCTCAAGTTTGGGGACAATAGCTATCTTACACTTGTTACTTGTTTTCTCTCTATGTTGAAATTTTTATACTATGAGGGTGAGTCCGTAAAGTATCTTGGCCCTCGCTCAAAACTATGTTTAGAGATGTTGTTGGAACAAATCATGTAATTATGTTTTGAGCTTTGACTCTTCTATATTTCATGCTATCAAAGACTTGCCTTAGTCCTATTTTATCTCTTTAATATCTTTTGTTGTTGTTGAGTGTGCTTCCACGACTAAGGATGTGTGTGTGATATACTAAGAGGCTAATTTAAGGTCCCCTTCGGGATTCCCATTCGCTGTGTCATGTATAGGCCCCAGGCTTGGATCGTGACAAAGTTGGTATCAGAGCTCTAGGTTGCTAATGGTCCTTGGAATCCAACGCACCGTGTTGATTAGAGTTTTATTCATGGTTGTGAAATGCGCCAAAAGTATGAGTAAAAGGCTATAAGGCATTTTAGGAAATGTTTCCCTTCTCCATGATCTATCTCGTGCTATAGAAGTTAAAGTAAGGTTTTAACCTAATGAATATTCTTTGCTTTTCTAGATTATGCCGATCCCAAGAGGAAGAAGAGCCAGTGCACCTGAGGAACAACTGGCTCCTCCTGCTCCCCAAGCTCCTCAAGATGGGGGAGTCTCCCATAAAGAGTTTCAGGATGCTATTAGAATGTTGGCTCATGCTATGGACAACAAAATAAACCAAGGGACCCAAGCTCCTCAAGCTTCTACTCTAGCCTCAAGGGTGAGAGACTTTACTAGAATGAACCCATCAGAGTTTCATGGGTCTAAAGTGGATGAGGATCCTCAAGATTTTTTTAATGAAATGTATAAAATGTTTTATATTATGGGGGTTAGATCAGAGGATAAAGCAGAGTTAGTGGCCTACGAACTCAAGGGGTGGCTCAAATTTTGTTCGCACAATGGAAGGTGGAGAAGGGGAACGATAATGTCATCCTTTGGAATAGTTTAAGGTAGCATTTCTCAACTGATTCTTTCCAATAGAAATAAGGGAGGACAAAATGATTTAATTTATAAAACTCAATTAAGGGTCCATGAGTGTGAGGAAGTACGCCCTCAAGTTCAACCAACTCTCCAAGTATGCTCCATAATTTTTGGCCAAGCCGAGGTGTAGGATGAATAAGTTTTTGTTGGGTATGTTCGACTTCGTTAATGAGTAATGCAAAACTGCCATGTTCATAAGTGATATGGAGTTTTCTCGCCTCATGACATATGTCGAACAATTAGAATGGCAAAAACATAGAAAAAGGAGAAATTGTAAGGCCAAGAAGGCCCGTTTTGAAGATAAATTTCAATGTCCCAAGGGTGGCCAGTTTCATAAAGTACAAGGGTCTTTCAATGATGCTAATAGAAGGTTTGCTAATGACAACCCAAGGGACCAAGGTGGTGGTGGTGTAGTGCCTAATACTATGTGCCCAATATGTGGTAGATTGCATAATGGCATGTGTTTGAAGGACACCAACGCTTGCTATATTGTGGTGAAATAGTCATAAGGTGATCAATTGTCCTCATAATCGTAACAAGGATAGAGATGGTCATCCACAAGGCCAAGGTGCAGATGCAGGCCCTAAGGGGATAGGAGACCAACAAGAAGGTGCCCCAAGGGAAAACAAATTCTATGCTCTCCAAGGGAGACAAGGGAGGATGAGGTGCCTGAGATCATCACCGGTATGTTAAAAGTTTTTTATTTTGATGTGTATTCTTTGATAGACCCAGGTGCCTCTTTTTTTATTACTCCTTTTATTGACAAAATGTTCCATGTTAAACCCGAATTATTATGTGAACCTTATGAGGTCTCTACACCCATTGGTGTATCCAATGTTTCTAGAAGGGCCTATAGAAATTGCCCCATTTTCATTTTGCATAAAATCTTGCCATGTGATTTTGTTGGATTAGATATGGTGGATTTTGATGTCATTCTTGGGATGGATTGGTTGCATGCATATTATGCTTCTACTGATTATAGAACCCGTAGGGTCAAACTCTAGTTACCTAATGAACCCGTCCTTAAGTGGGAGAGTTATGATGTGGTGGTCAAGGGTAAATTCATTTCTTGCATTAAAACCCAAAGGTTGATTTCTAAAGGGTGTCTCTATCATCTTGTGAGGGTTAGGGATGTCGAGTCTAAAGTCCTTTCCGTAGAGTCAATTTCGATGGTTAATGAATTTCTTGATGTCTTCCCCGATGAGCTTCTGGTGTTCCTCCCAAAAGGGAAATAGATTTTGGCGTAGACCTCCTTCCCGATACTCATTCCATTTCAATTCCCCCTTACCATATGGCCCAGTGGAGTTGAAGGAGTTAAACAAACAATTGAGTGATTTGATGAAGAAGGGTTTTATAAGGCCTAGTCAATCACCTTTGGGTGTACCAGTGTTGTTTGTGAAGAAAAAAGATAGTACTCTTAGAATGTACATTGATTATTGGCAACTTAATAGGGTCACCATAAAGAATAAGTACCCTCTACTAAGGATTAATGATTTTTTTGACTGACTTCAAGGGCTAGTCACTTCTCTAAGACTGATTTTTGATTCAGGTATCATCATGTGAAAGTGGTATGACATGACCAAGACAACCTTTTGGACTAGGTATGGATACTTTGATATTGTCGTTATGTCCTTCGGATTGACTAATGTATCGATTATCTTCTTGGATCATATGAATAAGGTCTTTAAAACCTACCTTGATTTATTTGTGGTGATTTTTATTGATGATATCTTGATCTATTCCCATAGAGAGAAGGAGTAGGTGGATCACTTGAGGGTGGTGTTACAAATCTTGAGGGAGGAGATGTATGCAAAATATGAAAAATGTGAGATTTGGTTGAAAGAGGTTGCTTTTATAGGTCATGTGGTGTCAAGTGATGACATTAACGTGGATCCTAAGAAGATGAAGGTGATTAGAAATTGGCCTAGACCTTTGACTCCATCAGACATTAGAAGCTTCTTGGGTTTAGTGGGTTATTATCAGAGGTTCGTGAATGGATTCTCTTCTATTTCTTCCCCTATGACTAAGTTGACCCCAAAAAAGGAAAAATTTAAGTGGACCAATGAATGTGAGAAGAGTTTCCAAACTTTGAAAGATAAGCTTGTCTCCGCTCCTATGTTGTCCCTACCCGAAGGGTCGGAAGGGTTTGTTGTGTATTATGATGCCTTGAGAATCGATTTGGGTTGTGTTTTGATGCAAAATTGTGAGGTGATAGCATATGCCTCTATGCAACTTAAGGTACATGGAAAGAATTATCCTACACATGATCTTGAATTGGACGCCGTGATATTTGCTTTGAAAATTTGGCGTCATTATTTGTATGGAGTTCATGTTGATGTGTTTACCGATCAAAATAGTCTCCAATATGTGTTCAATCAAAATGAACTTAACTTGAGACAAAGAAGGTGGTTAGAACTCCTTAAATATTATGATATGGGTGTGCATTATCACCCTGGTAAGGTGAATGTTGTGGTCTATGCTCTAAGTAGGGTGTCTATGGGTAGCCTAGCACATATTGGTGATGGTGGCAAAGAGGTGGCTAGAGAGGTTCATCGGTTGGCTAGATTAGGAGTTTGGTTAGAGGAGGTTGACAATGGTGGTGTCGTGGTTGTTGATTGTTCTAAATCTTCATTGATTAAGGAGGTAAAGGCAAAAAAAGATCTTGACCTCGCCTTGCTAGAATTGAAGGCCTTTGTAAGAGATGCTATGGTGGAGGTTTTCTCCCAAGTGAGATATGGTGCCCTTAGGTACCAAGGTAGATTGTGTGTGCCTAGTAATGATGACTTGAGAAAGAAGATTTTAGATGAGGGTCATAATTTATACTATTCTATTCATCCTGGTTCTACAAAGATGTATAGAGATTTGAGGGAAATGTATTGGTGGGGTGGAATGAAGAAAGACATTGCTAAGTTTGTATCCGATCGTCATAATTGCCAACAAGTGAAAGCTAAACATCAAAGGTCGAGTGGCCGAGCCCAAGATATAGAGATTCCCTACTTGGAAATGGGAGGAAATCAACATGGATTTTGTGGTTGGGTTGCCTAAGACTAGAAAGTATTTTGATTCCATTTGGGTTATGGTCGATAGAATGACAAAGTCATCTTATTTCCTACCGGTCAAGACTGCCATGAATTTGTTAGATTGCATGGGTAGCCTTTGTCTATCATATCGGATCATGGTGCTCAATTCACTTCTCATTTTGGAGGTCCTTCCAAAGAGGTCTTCATACCAAGGTTAAGCTTAGTACGACATTTCACCCTCAAGCAGATGGCCAAGCTATAAGAACTATCCAAACTCTTGAGGATATGCTTAGAGCTTGTGTTTTGGAGTTTAATGGTCATCGGGATGAACCTCTTCCACTCATTGAGTTTGCTTACAATAATAGTTATCATTCAAGCATTGGTATGGATCATTTTGAGGCTCTCTATGGTAGACATTTTAGATCCTCGGTTGGATGGTTTGAGGTGGGGGAGAGGGTATTATTGGGTCCGGATTTAGTTGGGGAAGCCTTGGAGAAGGTGAGGTTGATAAGGGAGTGGTCGAAAACAGCCAAAGTAGACAAAATTCCTATTCCGATGTGAGGATAAGGGATCTTGAATTTAAAGTTGGCGATTGGGTCTATTTGAAGGTCTCACCCATGAAGAGCGTGGTCTAGTTTGGCAAGAAGGGTAAATTGAGTGCAAGATTTGTGGGTCTTTATAGAGTGTTGAGAAGGATTGGTCAAGTGGCCTATGAGTTGGAGTTACCCAATGATATGAGCATGGTTCATCCGATCTTTCATGTATATATGTTGAGGAAGTGTGTGTGTCACCTAAGTGCCATTGTACCTTTGGATGTTGTGGGTGTGGTTGAAGATAATTTGACTTATGAAGAGGTTCCGATAGAAATCTTGGATAGACAATCGAAGAGATTGAGGAACAAGGATGTAGCTTTCGTTAAGGTCCTTTGGAGGAACCAACAAGTTCAAAGTTCCATATGTGAAGCCGAAGGGGACATGCAAAAGTGATATCAATTTCTCTTCCACTCCACTCAAGCCTAAGATACTAATTTAAGTCCCCTACATGATTTCCAGTCTCAAGTTCCATCGCTTATGTCATTTGCATGCATTTATGTTTATGTTGACAAGTTTATTGTGATTTTTGATACTTATGTTGAGATTTTATTTTGAAATAATGTTTAAATGCATTTGTTGGATTCATGTGTTTGTCTGAAATCATCTTGATTAGGTAACGACCCCAAAAAGTGCAAAAAACATGCCTCGAAATGCCCAAAATTTTATATTTTATATATCTAAAAATTATTTGTTATTTCAAAAATTTGACTTCATATTCTTGTTCAGAGGGTCCAAATTAAGAGGTAAAGGGGTGTAACCTCGATTTTAGAGCAATCAAATCACAATTTCAAATTTCTAAAATTTCAATGTCTAAAGAGGGTCTGTGACGCACAGATGTCGTGGACGTATGTTAATTTGGCCTATGCGACAGGTCTGTGTGAATTTCGCTACTAGTGATTTTTTATCTCGGTCCAAGGCTTTGAGGTCTTGGGCATAAGTGTCCCCAAACGTGTTTTTATCTATACTTAGTCATATTTCACCCTCATATCACCCAAAGTATTTACCAATACTCACTCAAATACTTAGTCATATTTTTCACTCCCTAAATCAAGTCCAAAACCTCATCCCAAGCTAAGGTTCTCCTTCAAGGTACTTCTTCAAGTTTCAAGTCTCCATCTCCAATCTTCACCAAGTTCATCTCTAAGCTAAGGTATGTGAGTTTCTTTCATGGGTTCCTTTCAACCATGATACCGAAGCCTCCTTTTTTCTCAAATTTCATGATTTAAAGTTGATTTACAAGTGGGTCATGATCATTATGAAATTCACTGAACACTATGATAAAGCTATGTAAAGTTTTGATTGTTTTGCTATGTTTGAGCTATAAATCTTGGATCTATTATAAGATTTGATGAGGGATTTTGATGTATATGTCTTGAGGGTGCTACAAGGTGTTGCTCGATGGTTTTACAATGGATTTTCTTGCCTAATTACATCATTATATTTAATTGTTTTGTACTAGCATTACACACCCTCTAAGTGTTTGATAAAAAGTCCGGATGTGGTTTCTTGAGGAGTTGAAGGTCCAAAGCATGAGATATGATATCAATAGCTATATGATGATGAAATAAACTTATGTATTTAATATACTCTATATAAAGTGTTGCATTAGACCATACCCGATCTAGGGGGACAAGAGGCCAGGTAATCGTGTTGGAGGTTTATATTCATCAATGATGCAAGGGGTTTATGCTTTGTCACCGTGTTGGTAAGGTGTGATTACCATCAACCATGTGAGGGGTTTATTCCACATAACCATTAAGGTGTTTATACCTTGAATATCTAGTTTGGTCTCTTCTACACATATGATATCTTATATGAGCATGAGTTCCTTAAGCATGTTTTACTTAAGCATTGATCATACATGTCATATTATATATTATGCCTATAGCTTAATATTATGCATTTTGATCATGATATCTATCTATTATTGCATTGTATCCTACATACTTAGTACATTCAAACATACAAACGCATACTCTGTGCCTACATGATGTCACCATGTAGGAACCGATGCCCAAGTTGATCACCTTCCTTCATGTGGTTAGTTCAGTGCTATTTAAGCTAGTTGGTGAGTCCTCCACTTCACGGACCTAGTCTATGCTTCTTCTATTATTATGCTTCTTCTATTATGTATTGAGACATTTATCTTTGTTATTTATTTTGACTATGAGAGTGAGCACGGTTACTTTTTCTTGGTCCCTGCTCTTATCTATATATTAGAGGTGTTTGTTGGACAGGTTAAGTATCTATGATATGAGTTTAACTATTGTCTTTTGACCATGATATTGTTAAAGCTTTTCCCTTAGCCTCGTTTTCCCCATTCTATTAGCTTTGACGCTTTATTTATTGCTTCCACAATCAAGGATGTGTAATGATGCTTTATGAGGCTTGCTTAGGTCCCTTCGGGTTGCCCTTTCTGCTGTGTCACGTCTAGGCCCTATGCTTGGATCATGACAAAACTTGGTATCAGAGCACTAGGTTGATAGATCCTAGGAGTCCAATACACCGCATCGATTAGAGTCCTATTCATGGTTGTGAAGCACGCTGAGACTATGAATAGGAGCTATGAGGCGTTTTAGGAAATCTTTTCCTTCTTCATGTTCTAAGTCATGCTATAGAGTTGTGGTAAGTTTTTCCCCCTAATGATTGTTCTTTGCTATGCTAGATCATGCCAAGCACTAGAGAAAGATGGGCCCAAACTCCCAAGGAGCAACCTACCAATGGTGAGCTCCGGGATGCTCTTACTATGCTTGCCCAAGTGGTGGCCAACCAAATCTAACAAGGGGCCCAAACCCCTCATGCTACTACCCGGGGAGCTAGGGGTAAGAGACTTCATTAGGATAAATTTTCTGGTTTTTCATCGGTCAAAGGTGGATGAAGATCCACAAGAGTTCATTGATGAGGTCTACAAAATGTTGAATATCATGGGTGTTGGGCCAAATGAAAAGGTGGAATTGGCGGCGTACCAGCTCAAAGGAGTAGCCCAAATTTGGTATGAGTAATGGAAGAGTGAGAAGGGGGTTGGTAATGTGGTGCTTTGAGAGGAGTCCAAATTGGCCTTCCTTAATCGATTTTTCCATCTTGAGCTTAGGAAAGCAAAGTTGGTAGAGTGTATGAACTTGAAATAAGGTGTTATGAGCGTGAGAGAGTATGCCCTCAAATTTAATCAACTTTCAAAGTATGCTTCCAATTTAGTGGTTGATCCTAGATCTAGGATGAATAAGTTCATGATGGGGGTCTCCGACTTAGTAAATGAAGAATGTCGGTCTGCCATTCTAATTAGTATCATGGACTTGTCTCGGATGATGACCTATGCTGAGAAAATGGAGAAGGAGAAATTGAGAAAGAGAAGGGGGCATGAGGCTAAGAGAGCTTAATTTGAGGGTAAATTCCAAAAGGGTGTTAAATTTAGTCAAGGCCAACGACCTTCTCATGCTACTAATAGGGGGTTTGCCAATGACTTCCATAGGCCTCAAGGTGTTGGTGGGATGGCTCCTATTGATGTGTGTCCTAAATGTGGAAGGAGCCATGGAGGCCCATGTTTGAAGGGTTCTAGTGCATGCTATGAATGTGGGGAGCTTGGTCACAAAAAGGTTGATTGTCCAAGAAACCATGGCAAGTTTCGGGGTGCATATGCGGTCCCATTGGGGATAGTTGGTCCTCAAAGTGGTGCCCCAAGGCAAAATTGATTTTATGCTCTACATGGAAGGAAAGGGGTTAGGGAGGTCCCCAAATTTAACTTTGATGTGTATGCTTTGATTGATATGGGTGCCGCTCTTTCCTTTGTTACCCCTCTTGTTGCTAAAAAGTTCCATGTTGTCCCCAAGTTGTTGCATGAGTCATATGAAGTGTCTACTCCTATTGATTCTTCTATAGTTGTTAGGAAAGTTTATAGGAGTTGTCTTATTTGCATTTTGTATAAGTTTCTACGTTGTGATCTTATTGAATTAGACATGGTAGATTTTGATGATCTACTTGGGATGGATTAGTTACACGCCTATTATGCTTCTATTGATTGTAGAACCCGACGTGTCAAGTTTCAATTTCCTAATGAATCCGTCCTTAAGTGGGAAAGTCAAGATGCGGTAATCCAGGGTAGATTCATTTCATGCATTAAAACCCATAGGTTAATTTCTAGGGGGTGTTTATATCATCTTGTGAGGGTTAAAGATGTGGAGTCCAAAGTCCCTTCCATTGAGTCGGTCCCCATTGTAAATGAGATTCTTGATGTCTTCCCAAATGACCTTCTCGGTGTTCCTCCCAAAAGGGAGATAGATTTTGGCATAGATCTCCTTCCCAACACTCAACCTATCTCTATTCTCCCTACCATATTGCCCTGGCAAAGTTAAAGGAGTTAAAGGAACAATTGAATGATTTGTTGGAAAAGGGATTTATTAGACCTAGACAATCACCTTGGGGTGTACTGGCGTTGTTTGTGAAAAAGAAAAATGGGTCCCTTAGAATGTGCATTGACTACCAAGGAACTCAATAGGGTCACCATCAAGAATAGGTATCGTCTTCCAAGGATTGATGAATTGGTTGACTAATTGTAAGGGGCTAGCTTCTTCTCTGTGATTGATCTTCTGTATGGGTACCATCAAGTTAGGGTGAAGGAGTGTGATATTCCCAATATGGCCTTCTGGACTAGATACGAGCATTATGAGTTTGTTGTGATGTCATTTGGGTTGACTAATGCGCCGGCCATCTTCATGGACCTAATGAATAAGGTCTTCAAAACTTACCTTGGTTCCTTTGTTCTGGTCTTCATTGATGATATTTTGATCCACTCACGTAGTAGGGAGGAGCATATGGGTCATTTGAGGGTTGTGTTATAAAGGTTGAGGGATAAGAGATTGTATGCTAAATATGACAAGTGTGAATTTTGGTTGAAGGAGATGGCATTCTTGGGTCATGTGGTGTCAGGGGATGGTATAAAAGTGGACTCTAGGAAAACCGATGTGATTAGAATTGGCCTAGACCATTGACCTCGTTAGATATTAGGAGCTTCTTGGGGCTTGCGCGTTACTATAGAAGGTTTGTGAATGGGTTCTCCTCCATTGCTTCCCCTATGACCAAATTGACTCAAAAGAAGGTTAAGTTTGTATGGCCCAATGAGTGTGAGAGAAGCTTTCAGACATTGAAGGATAGGTTTGTGTCTGCTCCTATATTAGCACTATCGAATGGGCTTGAGGATTTTGTTATGTATTGTGATGCATCTAGAGTTTGTTTGGGTTATGTGCTTATGCAAAATGGTAAGGTCATAGCTTATGCTTCTAGAGAACTCAAAGTGCATGAAAGGAACTACCCTACCCATTATCTAGAGTTAGCCGTTGTGGTGTTTGCATTAAAAATTTTGCATCATTATTTGTATGGGTTGCATGTGGATATCTTCACTGATCATAAGAGCCTCCAATATGTCTTCACTCGAAAGTATCTCAATTTGAGACAAAGGAGGTGGCTAGAACTTCTCAAAGATTGTGACAAGAGTGTACATTATCATCTAGGTAAGGCAAACATGGTGGCGGATGCTTTGAGTCAGGTATCCATGGGTAACCTAGCTCATGTTGATGGTGGTAATAGGGAGATGGCTAGGGAGGTGCGTAGATTGGCTAGATTAGGGGTTAGGTTGGTGATGATGGTATTATGGTTATTGATAGGTCTAAGTCTTCTTTGGTTGATGAGGTGATAGCAAAACAAGATCTTGACTCCTCCTTGCTTAAATTGAAGGACTTGGTGAAAGAGGGCAAAGTAGAGGTTTTCTCCCAAGGAGGAGATCATGCCCTTAGGTACCAAGGTAGGTTGTGTGTGCCTTGTGTTGATGGTTGGAGGGATAAAATTCTTGATAAGGCTGATAATTCTTCTTATTCTATCCACCCCGGTTCTACCAAAATGTATAGAGACTTGAGGGATGTGTATTGGTAGGGAGGCATGAAGAGGGACATTGCCAAATGCGTTTCCAGTTGCCATAGTTGTCAACAAGTCAAAGAAGAACATCAAAAGCATGGTGGCCTAACCCAAGATATAAAAAGTCTTACTTGGAAGTGGGAGGTGATTAATATGGATTTTGTGGTTAGGTTGCCCAAGACTAGAAAAGGTTTTGATTCCATTTGGGTGGTGGTTTATAGGATGACGAAATCGGCTCACTTTCTACCGACTAACACCTCATATGGGGCTGAAGATATGCAAGGTTGTACATCCATGAGTTATGAGGTTGCATGGGGTTCCTTTATCCATCATATCGGATCATGGTGAACAATTCACTTCACACATTTGGAGTTGCTTCCAAAGGGATCTTGGTACAAAAATTCACCTTAGTACAACCTTCCATCCTCAAACAGATGGCGAAGCTGACAAGAACCATTCAAACCCTTGATGATATGCTAAGGGCTTGTGTATTGGAATTGAGGGGTAGTTGGGATAACCATCTTCCTTTGACTGAGTTTGCCTACAACAGTAGCTGTCACTCTAGTATAGGTATGGCTCCATTTGAGGCTCTTTATGGGAGACGTTGTAGATCACCAGTGGGTTGGTTTGAGGTTGGAGAGGTAGCTTTATTGGGGAAAGATCTAGTTATGGAAGCTGTTAAGAAGGTTAGTACATTAGGGAAAGGTTTAAAACAACCTAAAGTCATAAAAATCCTATGCCGATGTAAGAAGGAAAGACCTAGAATTCCAAGTGGGTGATTGGATCTATTTGAAGGTTTCTCCAATGAATGGTGTTATCCATTTTAGTAAAACAGGGAAGTTGAGTCCAAGATATGTTAGTCCTTATGAGGTGACAGAGAGGGTTGGCAAGGTAGCTTATGAGTTGAAGTTGCCTAGTAAAATGAATTTGGCTCACCCGGTGTTCCATGTCTCTATGTTGAAAAAATGTGTTGGTGATCCTAATGCCATTGTGCCTCTTGGGTGTTGTTGATGATAACTTGACTTATGAGGAGGTTCCAGTTCGGATCTTGGATAGGAAATTGAAGATATTGAGGAACAAAGAGGTGGCATCTGTTAAGGTCCTTTAGAGGAACCAACAAGTCGAAAGTGCTACATGGGACACCGAAGCGGACATGCAAAAGTGGTATCCTTTTATTTTCCACTCCACTCAAGCATAAGGTACTAATCCTAAGTCCCCTATGTGATTTTAAGTCTCATATTTCAGCCCATATGTCATTCATAAGCATTCATGTTTAAGTTGGTAAACTTATGATGATTTTACACTTATGTTGAGAATTTGAAAATGGTGTTTTACATTTTATGTTGCATTATTGTCGGGGATGATTTGTTGAGGATCACTCTTTCCTTTTACATCTCCTTTACATTTAGGGACGAATGTTCCCAAGGGGTAGATATCGTAACAACCCCAAAAGTACCGAAAAACATGCCTCGAAATGCCCAGAATTTTAATTTTCATATATCTCAAAATCCATTAGTTATTTCAAAAATTGGACTTCATATTCTTGTTCAAGGGGTCAAAATTAGGGTGAAAAGGGTCTAACCCCAATTTTAGAGAAATCGAATGACAATTTCAAATTTCCAAAAATTCAATTTCCACAAACGGTCCGCGACAGCACCGCGACGGACAAATGTCGTGGACATGTTTTAATTTGGCCTCTGTGATAGGTTTGTGGAACTGTGTATTTTGCTACCAGTGATTTTTTTATCTTGGTCCAAGGCTTTGGGATCTTGGGCCTATGTGTCCCCAAACGTGTTTTTACCTATACTTAGTCATATTTCACCTTTGTATCACCTGAAAATTTTCCCAATACTCAATAAAACACTTAGTCATGTTTTTTTCCCCAAACTTAAGGCCCAAAACCTCATCCCAAGCTAAGGTTAACCTTCAAGGTTCTTCTTCAAACTTCTAGTCTCCATCTCCAATCTTCACCAAGTTCATCTCTAAGCTAAGGTGTGTGGATTTCTTTCATGGGTTCCTTTCACCTATGATGCCCAAGCCTCCTTTTTTTCTCAAATTGCATGATTTAAAGTTGATTTAAAAATGTGTCTTGATCATTATGAAATTCACTGCACACTATGTTAAAGCTATGTAAAGTTGTGACTGTTTTGCTATGCTTGAGCTATAAATCTTGGATCTATTGCAAGATTTGATGAGGGATTTTGATGTATATGTCTTGAGGGTATTGCAAGGTGTTGATTGATGGTTTTAAAATAGATTTTCTTGCATGATTACATCTTTATATTTCATGGTCTTGTACTAGTATTACACATCATCTAAGTGTTTGATAAAATGTCCGAATGTGGTTTCTTGAGGAGTTGAAGATCCAAAACATGAGAATGATATCAATAGCTATACGATGATAAGATGAGCTTATGTATATGATATACTCGATATAAAGTGTTGCATTAGACCGTACCTGATTCGGGGAGGGGGGGAGGAAGAGCCTGGGTAACTATGTTGAGGGTTTATACTCATCAACCATGCGAAGGGTTTATACTTCATCACCGTGTTGGTAAGGTGTGATTACCATCAATCATGTCAGGGATTTCTACCACACAATGACCAAGGGGTTTATACCTTGAATAACTAGCTTGGTCTCTTCTAAACATATGATATCCTATATGAGCATGAGTTACTTAAGCATTGATCATACATGTCATATTGCATATTATGCCTATTGCTTAATATTATGTATTTTGATTATGATGCCTATCTATTGTTGCATTGCATCCTACATACTTAGTACATTCAAATGTACTAATGCATACTCTATGCCTACATGATGTCACCATGTAGGAACGGGTGCCCAAGTTGATCATCCTCTTCCACGTGGCTAGTTCGGTGCTATTCAAGCTAGTAGGTGAGCCATCTACTTCGGGTACCTAGTCTATGTTTCTTGTAATATGTATTGAGACATTCATCTTTATTATTTATTTTGACTATGAGGGTGAGCCTGGTTACTTTATCTTGGTCCCCGCTCTTATCTATGTATTAGAGGTGTTTGTTGGACATATTAAGTATCTATGATATGAGTTTAACTCTTGTCTTTTGACCATGATATTGTGTAAGCTTTTCCCTTAGCCCCGATTTCCCCATTCTATTATCTTTGATGATTGATTTATTACTTCCGCAACCAAAGATGTGTAATGATGCTTTATAAGGATTACTTGGGATCACTTCGGGTTCCCCTTGTGCCATGTCACATGTTGGCTTTTGGCTTCGATCATGATAGATTATCTCTCTTATGTACATTTCTTTGACATTCGAGGATGAATTTCCCTAAGGGGGAGATATTGAAACACCCCAAAAATGCCCGAAAATGTGCCTAAAAAATGCTCATAATCATAATTTCTATATATCTCAAAATCCGTGTATGATATCAAATATTCGACTTCATATTTGTGATCAGGATGCAAAATTAAGTGGAAAATGAGTATAACCCCAATTTTAGAGCAACCATAGTGAAAAATAATTTTTTAAAAATTTGCTTATCTAGTGTTGATCCGCGCCATGGGCGCGGCCTTGGGGTCTTGGGCCCAAGCCCTCCTATGAATAAAAACATACATACTTAGTCATTTTTCAAGTCCATATCACTCAAGACACTCTCAAAACCCTCTCTAACACTTAGCCAAATATTTCATCCTTGTTCAAGTGTCCCAAACTCATTTTCGGATCTCAAGAACTTCATTCAAGTTTCATGTTCTCATTCAAATCTTCATCAAGGAAATCCCCAAATTTAAGGTATATGGGTTTCAACCATTGGGTTCTTCCAGCCATGATGCCCAATCTTCCTTTATGTATATTGCATGTTTCCAAATTGGATTAAATATGGGTATCTCTTACTATAAAATTTGATTATAATCTACGTTGGGGTTTCATAAATTGTTGACTGTTTAAGCATGTTTTGATATATGAATCTATGATCTATTATGAGATTTAATGAGGGGTTTCAATGTATCTTGCATGAGGGTTTTACCAAGTATTGGTGCATTGATTTACATTGTGTTTTCTCACCTGATTTAACTCTTGAATTGCAAGGTATTGAACTAGCATTACACGCCCGCCAAGTGTTTGATAAAATGTCTTGTTAAGAATTCTTGAGTTATTGATGGTCTATTGCATGCCTTTGAGTTAGCTAACTCTATGACGATGAAGGGATCGTATGTATGTATTGACTTCATGAAAAGTATCTATAGTGCTGCAAGTTGACCACACTTTGTTGAGGGGGTGAAATGCCTCAACCACTTTGATGGTGGGTATTATGCCCATCTACCATGTTGAGGGGTATATAGCTTTTCCACTTTGATAGGGGGTGCTATGCCCATCGACCATGTTGAGGGGCATATACCTTGCCCATTTGATTGGTGGTGCTATGTCGATCTACCATGTTGAGGGGAATATACCTTGACTGCTTTGATGGGGTGTGCTATGTGCATCTACCATGTTGAGGGGTATATACCTTGACCACTTTGATGGGAGGTGCTATGCCCATCTACCATGTTGAGGGGTATATACCTTGACCACTTTGATGGGGGGTGCTGTGTCCATCTACCAATCGAGAGGTAGATACCTCAATCACCTTCAAAAAGAGTGATATTCCTTGGATTCCAAGTAATAGCTTACTTGGTCTATGATGATGGTCTCTTCCTACACATGTAATATGTTCTATACAAGCATGTTTTACTTCAAGCGTTGATCATGCATGCAATGTTGTTATTATACTTATCCTTTGCTTATAGTTATGCTTTTTTACTATGTTGCCTATCTCTTGTACCATTGCATCCTACATACATTGTACATTCAAACATACTAACGCGTACTCTATGCCTACATGATGTTACCATGTAGGAACCAGAGCACCTCTTGAGCATCCTCCATGTGGCTAAGTGGCATTTGAAAGAAGAGCTTTGGTGAGTCCTCAAGTTCGGGGACATTAGCTATCTTACTCTTGTCACTTGATTTCTCTCTATGTTGAACTCTTTATACTATGAGGGTGAGGCCAGAAAGTTTTTAGGCCCCCGCTCAAATCTATGTTTAGAGGTATCTTTTGAACAAATGATGTAATTATGTTTTGAGCTTTGACTCTTCTATGTTTCATGCTATCAAAGACTTCCCTTATTCTTGTTTTTCCTTTTTATTTTCTCTTGTTGTTGTTGAGTTTGCTTCCATGATCTAGGATGTGTATATGATATTCTAAGAGGCTTGTTTGGGATCCCCTTAGGGATTCCCATTCACCGTGTCACGTCTAGCCCCTAGGCTTGTGTTGTAATTATGGTTATGTACTTTGGGTTGACTAATGCACCAACTATATTATGGATCTTATGAATAGGGTCTTTAAACCCTACCTTGACTTGTTTGTGGTGGTTTTTATTGATGATATCTTGATTTGCTCCCATAGTAAGGAGGAACGTGGATCACTTGATAGTGGTGTTGCAAATCTTGAGGGAGGAGAGGTTGCATGTAAAATATGAGAAATGTGAGTTTTGGGTGAAAAAGGTTGCTTTTCTAGAGCATGTGGTGTCAGTGATGGTATTAAGGTGGATGCTAAGAAGACGGAGGTGATTAGAAATTGGCCTAGATCTTTGGATCCATCGGATATTAGAAGTTTCTTGGGTTTGGTGGGTTATTACTGGAGGTTTGTAAATGGTTTCTCTTCTGTTGCTTCCCCCATGACTAAGTTGAGAAAAAAGAAAGCAAAATTTGTGTGGACCGATGAGTGTGAAAAGACTTTCCAAACTTTGAAATATAAGCTTGTCTCCGCTCTTATCTTGGCTCTACTGGAAGGGTTGGAAGGGTTTGTTGTATATTGTGATGCTTCAAGAATTGGTTTGGGTGTGTTTGATGCAAAGTGGTAACGTTATAGCATATGCCTCTAGACAACTTAAGGTCCATGAGAAGAATGTCAAGACCCAAGCCTAGGGCCCAGACGTAACACTGCAAATGGGGAACCCGAAGGGACCCCAAACAAGCCTCGTAACATATCATGACACATCCTTGGTCGCGGAAGCAATAAAACAACAATAGAGAATAGAAACAAGGGTAAAAGGGGCTAAGGGAAACCTTTCACATCATAAAACATCAAAGAGTCATAGAGAGTCAAGCTCAAGCATAATTACATAACTTGTCCAACAACACCTCTAAACATAGAACTTAGCAGGGGTCAAGACAAGCAACTGGGCTCACCCTCATAGTCAAAACATACAAGTAAAGGAAATAGAGTCTTTATACATTGCATAAGATCAAAGACATTATCCTCGAAATTGAGGACTCACCAACTTGCTTTGAGAGAAATTGTAGTAGTCACGTGGAAGAGGAGGATGATCAAGTGGAGCTCCGATTCCTACATTGTAACATCATATAGGAATAGAGTATGTGTTAGTTCATTTGAATGTACTAAGTATGTAGAATGTAATGCAACAAGAGATAGACAACACAGGAAAAATGTAATATCATAAGCAATTGATAGAATAATAACAATATGACAAGTATGAATGATGCTTGAAGTAAAACATGGTTATATAGAACATATTACATGTGTAGAAAGAGATCATCATCATAGACCAAGAAACTTAGTACTTGGAATCCAGGGTATGCCAACCGCTTGGAAGGTGGATGAGATATCTATCCCTCATCTATGGTAGTACAGGTTGCCACCACTCGAAAAGGTGGATGAGGTATATACCCCTCATATATGGTAGTACGGGATTGCCAACACCCAACAAGGTGGATGAGGTAGATACCCCTCATCTATGGTAGTACGGGATTGCCACAACCTGACAAGGTGGATTAGGTATATACCCCTCATCTATAGTATGGTCACTTGCAACACAATAACTACTTTCCATCAAATCATCACAGTCATACATTACTTTCATCATCATAAAATCACTTTTCTCAAAGGCCATGCAATAGATCATCAATAACTCAAGAACCCTAATCCAAACATTTTATTAAACACTTAGTAGGTGTGTAAATCGAAATTCACATATCTCGTATTTGGCATAAAATTTCTCTTGCATCAATTTTTGTAGAACCACCCTCAAATGACCCATATGATCCTCCTCACTATGGGAATAGATCAAAATATCGTCAATGAAAACCACGACAAATAAATCAAGGTACTATTTGAAGACCCTATTCATATGATCCATGATGATAGCCAGTGCATTAGTCAACCCAAAGGACATAATCATAAATTCATAATGCCCATAGCTAGTCTAGAAGGTCGTCTTGGGAATGTCACAGTCCCTCACCTTTACTTGATAATACTCGGACAGAAGATCAAACTCAAAGAAGTGACTAGCCTCTTGATGTTGGTCAAAGAAATCATCAATCCTTGGTAGAGGATACTTATTCTTTATGGTGACCCTATTAAGTTGCTAGTAGTCAATGCACATTCTAAGGGGTCCATCTTTCTTCTTCACAAACAATACCAGTGCACCCCAAGGTGATTGGCTAGGCCTAATAAAACCCCTCCTAACAAGTCTTTTAATTGCTCCTTCAACTCCTTCAACTCCACCGAGTCCATACGATAAGTGGGTATAGAAATGGGTTGAGTGTCGGGAAGGAGATCTATGCCAAAATCTATTTCCCTTTTGGGAGGAACACCGAGAAGGTCATTAGGAAAGACATCAAGAAACTCATTTACCACTGAAACCAACTCTATAGGGAGGAATTTAGACTCATATCCCTAACCCTCACAAGATGATAATGACACTCCTTAGAGATCAACTTCTGGGCTTTAATGTAAGAGATAAACCTACCCTTGACCACCACATCATGACTCTTCTACTCAAGGATGGGTTCATTTGGGAAGTGGAATTTAACCCTGCGGGTTCTACAATCAGTAGAGGCATAATATGCATGCAACTAATCCATCCCAAAAATGACAATGAAATCCACCATATCCAGTTCAACAAGATCACAAGGAAATATTTTGAGACAATTTCTATAGACCTTTCTAGCAACAATAGATGCACCAATAGGAGTAGATACTTCATAAGACTCAAACAACAATTTAGGCTTAACATGAAACTTTTTGGCAACAAAATAGTAACAAAAGAAAGAGTGGCACCTATGTCTATCAATGTATGCATATCAAAATCAAAGACTTTAAACATACCAGTGATGACAACGGGCACCTCATCGACCCCTTGTCTCCCGTGGAGTGCATAGAACACAATTGTACCTTGGGGCACCACTTTGTTGGCCTCCTCTTCCCAAAGGAACTGCATTTGCACCCCAACCTTAAGGACAAACATCTTTATCCTTGTTGCGATATGTGGACAATCAATCATCTTGTGGCCTACTTCCCCACAACCAAAACAAGAATTGGTATCCTTTAAGCATTGGCCATCATGACTCTTACCATTTTTGGACACATAGCATTAGGCACCACACCACCATTTCCTTGGGTCCTTGGGTAGTCATTGGAGAACCTTCTATTGTGAGCATGAGAAGACCCTTGGCCTTGATGAAATTGGCCACCCTTGGGATGGAACCTCCCATCAAAATAGGCCCTCTTAGCCTCGGTACCCCTCCTCTTCCTCAACTTTTCCCCTTCCAATTGTTCAGGATAATTCATTAAGAAGGACAAATCGATGTCACTAATCAACATAACTGCCCAGAACTCCTGATTCACCAAATCTGATACACCCATCACAAACTTATTCATTCTAGACCTCGGGTCGATAACCAAGTATGGAATATATTTAGAGAGTTGGTTGAACTTGAGGACATAATACATCACACTCATAGATCCTTTTTTCAAATTCATGAACTCCATCATTTTGGCCTCCTTAAGCTCAAGAGGGAAGAATCGATTGAGAAAAGTCGCCTTGAACTCCTCCGATAGAATCATATTGTTGTTCTCCTTCTCCTACTTCCATTAAGTATACCATATTTGGGCCACCCCCTTGAGTTGGTAAGCCGCCAATTCCGCCTTCTCATCCAATCTAACACCGATGATAGCGAATGCCTTGTATACCTCATCAATAAATTCTTAAGGGTCCTCATCCACATTAGACACATTAAACTCCGGTGGGTTCATCCTCATAAAGTCCCTCACCTAAGATGCTGGAGTTGGAGCATGAGGGGCTTGGGCCCCTTGGTTGACTTGGTTAGCCATGGCTTGATCTAGCAAAGTGAGAGTATCTTGGAGATTTCCATGAGCCGATTGTTCCTCGGGAGTACAGTTCCTTCTTCCTCGTGTGTTAGGAATGATCCAATAATGGCAAAGAACATTCGTCACAGGGGGAAACCTTACCTAACTTATATAGCACGACATATATCATGAAGAAGAGAAACATTTTCTAAAACATTTCACAGCCTCTTACAAGTTATGGTGCACAACACAACAATGAATAAGACTCTAATAAACATGGTGTGTTAGATGTATAGAACCATTAACAACCTAGTACTATGAAACCAAGTGTGTCATGACCCAAGACTAGGGCCTAAATGTGACGCAACGAATGGGGAACCCAAAGGAACTCCAAACAAGCCTCTTAGCATATCATTGCACATCCTTGGTCGTGGAAGCAATAAAACAATAATAAAGAATATAAATAAGGGTAAGAAGGGGCTAAGGGAAACCTTTCACATCATAAAACATCAAAGAGGCAAAGAGAGTGAAGCTCAAGTATCGTTACATAACTTGTACAAAAACACCTCTAAACATAGAACTTAGAGGGGTCCAAGATAAGCAACGGGCTCACCCTCATAGTCAAAACATAAAATAAAGGAAAGAGAGTCTTTATACATAGCATAAGATCAAAGATATTATCCCCAAAATTAAGTACTCAGAAACTTGCTTTGAGAGAAATCGTACTAACCATGTGGAGGAGGTGATCAAGTAGAGCTCTAGTTCCTACGTGGTAACATCATGTCGATATAGAGTATGTGTTAGTACGTTTGAATGTACTAAGTATGTAGGATGTAATGCAACAAGTGATAGGCAACATAGGCAAAATGCAATATCATAAGAAATGGATAGCATAATAACAATATGACAAGTATGAATGACACTTGAAGTAAAACATACTTATATAGAATGTATTACATGTGCAGATAGAGAAAATCATCATAGACCAAGTAACTAAGTACTTGGAATCCAAGGCATGCCACCTCCATAAAAGGCGGATTAGGAATTTACCCCTCATCTATGGTAGTATGAAATTGCCACCACCTAATAAGGTAGATGAGGTATATACTCCTCATCTATGGTAGTGCGAGATTGCCACCACCTGAGAATGTGGATGAGGTATATACCCCTCATCTATGGTAGTATAGGATTGCCACCAACAGACAAGGTGGATGAGGTATATACCCCTCATCTATGGTATGGTCAGTTGAAATGCTGTAGCTACTTTCCATGAAATCATCACATCCATACATTACTTTCATCATCATAAAGTTACTTGTCTCAAAGGCCATGCAATAGATCCTCAATAACTCAAGAACCCTAATCTCGATATTTTATCAAATACTTGGTGGGTGTGTAATGGTAGTGTAAAATCATGCAAATCAAGAGTGAAAGTATGCAAGAAAAGTTAAAGTAAATCAACCCATCAAGACTTGGTAATAACCTCATGCAATGTATATTGAATCCCTTTATCAAATATCAAAATAGACACTAGATTCATAGATCAAAACATGCTAAAGCAGTCACACTTTCATGAAACCTCAACATAGATTATAGTCAAATTCATAATAGAAGATTCATAAGTAAAATCAACTTAGAAACATGAGATTTATGTAAAAAGGAAGCTTAGGCATCATTGGTGAAAGAGCCTAATGGTTGAAATCCACATACCTTAGCTTTGGAGAATTTCTTGATGAAAATTGAGATGAGAACTTGAAGTTTGAGTGAAATCCTTAAGATTCGGAATGAGGTTTGGCACTTGAATTTAAGTGGAATACTTATCTAAGTGTTTCCGAGAGTATTGGGGAATGCATTTTATGATATGAAGGTGAAATATGGATAACTATAAGTATTTTCATGCATGGAAACACTTAGCCCCAAGATCCAAAAGTCTTGGACCGAGATTAAAAAACTTGCAAAAAAATACACAGAGGCGCGCCCTTGGTGCGTCGCTCTAGGGGCGCAGAAACCTCTTTGGAAATCACATTTTGCAATTTTCAAATTTTGACATGGTTGCTCTAAAATTGGGGTTAGACCTATCTTCCACACAATTATGCCCCCCGAACAAGAATATGACTTCAGATTTTTTAATATTACACATGAATTTTGAGATGTATGGAAATATGATTTTGGGCACTTTTGAGGAACATTTTCAGGCACTTTTTGGAGTCATTTCAAAGAATTATACCATCTATGATCTTGAATTGGTTTCCGTGGTATTTGATTTGAAAATTTGGCGTCACTACTCGTATAGGGTTCATGTTTATGTGTTTACCTACCATAAGAGTCTCCAATATGTGTTCACCCAAAAAGACCTTAACTTGAGACAAAGAAGGTGGTTAGAGCTCCTTATAGATTATAATATGAGTGTGAAATATCACTCCCAGCAAAGCTAATATAGTGATTGATGCTCTAAGTAGTCCGTCCATGGGTAGCCTAGCTCATGTTGATGATGGTGGCAAAGAAATAGCTACAGAGGTTCATCGGTTGGCTAGATTGGGGGTTAGGTTGGATGAAGTTGATAATGGTGGTGTAATGATTTTTGATGGTTCTAAGTCTTCTTTGATTGAGGAGGTGAAGGCAAAATAAGATCTTGACTCGGCCTTGCTAGAGTTGAAGGCCTTGGTGAGAGATAGTAAGGTGGATGTTTTTTCCCAAGGGGGAGATAGCCCTTAGGTACCAAGGTAGATTATGTGTGCGAAATATGGATGATTTGAAAGAATTATTCTTGAAGGAAGCCCATAATTCATCCTATTCCATTCACCACGATTCTACAAAGATGTATAGAGACTTGAGGGAAGTGTATTGGTGGGGTGGTGTGAAGAAAGACATTGCCAAGTTCATATCCGGATGTCACAATTACCTACAAGTTAAAGACAAACATCAAAGGACGGGTGGCCTAGCCCAAGATATAAAGATTCCTGGTTGGAAATAGGAGGAAATCAACATGGATTTTATGGGTGGGTTGCGTAAGACTATGAAACATTTTGGCTATATTTGGGTCATTATGGATAGAATGACAAAGTCGGCTCTCTTATTACTGATCAAAACTACTTATAGTGCTGAAGATTATGCCAAATTGTACATCCATAACTTGGTTAATTGCATGGGGACTCTTGTCTATCGTTTCGGATCGTGGTTCTCAATTCACTTCTCACTTTTGGAGGTCCTTCCAAAGAGGTCTTGGTACCAAGGTTAAGCTTAGTTCGACCTTTCACCCTCAAATGGATGGTCAAGCCGAGAGGACTATCCAAACTCTTGAGGATATGCTTACAGCTTATGCTTTGGAGTTTAAGCGTGTCACGACCCAAGCCTAGGGCCTAGATATGATCGGCGAATCGAGAACCTGAAGGAACCTCAATCAAGCCTCATAGCGTATCATTACATATCCTTGGTCGCGAAAACAAGATAGTTCATCATGAGAAACATAAACAAGGGGAAATTGGGACTGTGGGAGAGAGACTTATATTTATATCCTGAATACCATAAATGAGTCAAAGCTCAAGCATAATACATATTTGTCCAACAACACCTCTAACATAGGACTTAGTTGGGGCCAAGACAAGCAACCAGACTCACCCTCATAATCAAAGTATACCAAAAAGGAAAGATAGTCTTCAATACATTGCATAAGAACATAGATATTGCCCTCAGACTTGAGAACTCATCAACTAGCTTGAATAGAAGCCACTAGCCATGTGGAGGAGGTTGAGGACCAAATGGAGCTCCTGTTCCTACATGGTAACATCATGTAGGCATAGGGTATGCATTAGTACATTTTAATATACTAAGCATACAGGATGCAATGCAACAAGAGGTAGGTAACATAATCGAAATGCATGAACATAGACAATGGATAGCAGAGTAACGATATGAGATATATGAATGATGCTTGAAGTAAAATCATGCTTATATAGAACATAATACATAAGTAGAAGGAGACCATCATGATAGACCAATCTACTAGTTCTTAGAATCAACAGTTTAGCACTCCTTTGGAAGGTGATCAAGGTATATACCCCTTAATCGGTAGATGAACATCACACCCTTCATCACGGTGGCCAAGGTATTAACCCCTCAACAATGGTTAATGGATGTCCCACCCTCCATTTAGGTGGCTAAGGTATCAACCCCTTGCCGGTTAATGGGCATCATATGCTCCAATTAGGTTGTCAAGGTATGAACCCCTTACTGGTTCATGGACATCACACCCTCCAATTAGGTGGTCAAGGTATCAACCCCTTAACAATGGTTGATGGAAATGACACCCTTCACCAAGGCAGTCATCTTATAATAATATAGATATTCCTTAAAACATAACTCATATGAACATTCATTTCATCATCATAAAGTTATTAAACTTAAAAGACATGTTTTGGACCTTTACTCCCTCAAGAAACCACATCAGGACATTTTATCAAACACCTAGAGGGTGTGTAGTACAAGTGTAAAACCATCCAATTCAAGAGAGAAATGATACTAGTAAGTCAATGTAAAAGCTTCAATAGATATTTAGTAACACCCTCAAGTAATAGACATCAAAACCCTTCACCAAACCTTTCAATAGATCTTAGATTCATAACCCCAAACATAGCAAAATAGTCACAATTTCATAAACCCAACATAGTGTGCAGTGATTTTCATAATAGATAAGACCCATGAATAGAACAACTTTAAATCATGCAATTTTTTTTAGTAAAGAGAGCTTGGGTATCATGGGTGAAAGGAAGCCATGAAATAAACCCACATACCTTGACTTTGGAGAACCCTTGAAGAAGATTGGAAATGGAGACTTGAAGTTTAACAGAAATCCTTGATGAAATCCTTAAGATTGGTCTTGAGTTTTGGGACTTGAATTTAGGTGAAATATGAGTCTAAGTGTTTAAGTGAGTACATGAGAATGTTTTAGACAGTAAGAGAGTGAAACAAGACCAAGTATAAGTATCTAAGTGAATGAGAACACTTAGGTGAAGACTTAAAAGTCTTGGATCGAAGTAAAAAAAAAAAAGAAAACAGGACCAAACTGTGACGTGGATTACTCACTGGAATTTCCATTTTTGCACATACGAGTTCTATGAAAATAGGCATAAATCCTTATCCAAACACAGAATGAGGTAAAACCAAGTGTATTGGAAAGCTAATTCAAAGAGATTTAAGTTGGTAGGAAATGGGGCACCAGTTCTTTGTGTGTTAAGAGATATGCCCTTTTAAAATTAACCCTCCTAAATCGCATTTTTTCAATTTTTGTATTTTGATACAATTTCTCTAACATTCATGTTAGACCTATTCTCCACTAAATTTTCCCCTAGAAAAAAGAATATGAAGTTAAATTTTCAAAATAAAGCACGAATATTAAGATATATGGAAATTATGATTTCGGGCACTCTTGAGGCACATTTTTGGGCATTTTGGGGGTTGTTTCAAAGGGTAGTTGGGGCGAGAACATTCTGCTCATTGCATTTGCCTACAACAATAGCTATCACTCCAGTATTGGTATGACTCCTTTTGAGGCTCTTTATGGTTGTCATTGTAGATACCAGTTGGGTGGTTTGAAATGGCTTTACTAGGTCTGAATTTGCTTGTGGAGGCCTTGGAGAAGGTGAGGCTGATCAGGGAGAGATTGAGAACAATCCAAAGTATACAAAAGCCCTACTGTAATGTGAGGAGGAGAGATCTTGAGTTTAATGTTGGTGATTGGGTTTACTTAAAACTCTCACCTATGAAGGGTGTGGTTCAATTTGGCAAGAAAGGGAAGTTAAGCCCAAGGTTTGTGGGTCCTTATAGAGTTTTGAAGAGGATTAATAATATTTTATATGAGTTGGAAGTGTGTCCACGTGTCCATGTTGTGGAAGTGTGTGGGTGACCCTAATGCTATAGTGCCTTTCAATGTAGTTGGTGTTGTAGGAGATAATTTGACTTATGAGGAGGTCCCCATGGAGGAATAAGAGAAGGTGAGGTTAATAAGGGAGAGATTATAAACAACCCAAAGTAGACAAAAGTCCTATTCCGATGTAAGGAGAAGGGATCTTGAATTTAAGGTTGGTTGGGTCTATTTGAAGGTCTCACCCATGAAGGGTGTAGTTCGATTTAGCAAGAAGGGCAAATTGACCCATGGATTGTGGGTCCTTATAAAGTGTAGAGCAGGATTGGTAAGGTGGCCTATAAGTTGGTGTTGCCCATTGATATGAATATGGTTCATCCTGTTTTCCATGTATCTATGTTGAGAAAATGTGTGGGTGACCCAAGTGCTATTCTACCTTTGGATGTTGTGGGTGTGGTAGAAGATAGTTTGACTTATGAGGAGGTTCCGGTAGAAATTTTGGATAGACAAGTGAAGAGCTTGATAAGCAAAGATGTAGCTTCCATCAAGGTCCTTTGGAGGAACCAACAAGTTAAAAGTGCCACATGGGAAGCCGAGGCAGACATGAGAGAGCGATACCCATAACTCTTCCACTCCACTCGATCCTAAGGTACTAATTTGAGTCCCCTATATGATTTCAAGTGTTAAGTTTCAGCCCTTAAGTTATTTTGCACGTATTCATGTTTATGTTGACAAGTGTATGGTGATTTTTGACATTCATGTTGAGATTTTTGGAAAATGGCGTTTAAGTGTATTTGTTGCATTCATGTTGGCTGAAATATTCATAATTACTTCTCGTATGTACCCTTCTTTGACATACGGGGATGAATATTCCGAAGTGGGAGATATTGAAATGGCCCAAAAATGCCCCAACAATTTGCTTTGGAAATGCCAAAATTGTAATTTTCATATATCTCAAAATCCATGTGCGATATCGAAAATCTGACTTGGTATTCTTGGTCAGGGGAAATATTGAGTGGAAAATGGATATAACCCCAATTTTAGAAGACCTGTAAGGAAAATTGATTTTCACAAAATTTTCGGAGACAAACGCTGTCTGCGATGGCTACGCGAGGCGGACTTGTCGCGGAGCATTCCTTATTTTTTCTGTTTCGGCCTAAGGCATTGGTGTCATGGCTCCATGCCCACTCATGTGTGAAAACACCTATACGTAGCCATTTTCAACTCTATATCACTCAAGACATTCTTAAAACCCTTTCTAACACTTAACCATATATTTTCACCCAAATTCAAGTGTCTCAAGCTTAATTACGGATCTCAGGAACTCCATTAAAGCTTCAAATCTCCTTCATGTATACATCAAGGAATCCCCAAATTTAGGTATGTGGGTTTCAACCATTGGGTCCTTTCATCCATAGTGCCCAATCTTCCTATCTTATAAAAATTGCATATTTTCAAGTTGTATTATATATGAGTATCTTTTATTATGGATCATAAGCATGAAATATGTTGGGATTTTATGAAATGTTGATTAAACATTCATGTCTATCTATCTCAGGCTTATACTATGAGTTTATTTTGCCTATTGAGACTATGTATGTTTTGAGCTATGAAACTATGATCTATTATGAGATGTGATGATGGATTTCAAGGTATATCACATGAGGGTTTTGCAATCTATTGGTGGGTTTATTTGCTTTGAGTTTCCTCACATGATTTCATTCTTGAATTGCATGATTTTGAACTAGCATTACATACCCACCAAGCGTTTGATAAAATTTCAAGTCAAGAATTGTCAACTTAATTACATGTTTTATAAATCAAGTAACTTCATGATTAATATGGGCCATCAAGTAGGTTATGGATTGATGACAATATCTATGATTATGCAAGCACGAAGTTAAGCCCTATTTTATAGATTTTACCTCTTGTGAGCCTTTGATGTTAATGCAAGGGTAATGTTTGATGATGATCTATTCTCATGTTTCAAGTTAGGCTCACCATTAGAGGTCAAGTATGTTTAAGAGCTACTCATGTCATGATTTCGTGTTTATTACAAGTTATTAAAATATGATTATTATACATATTTCGTGGGATTAGACTTAGAATTGATGGGTGGAGAGTTTGCTTTCTTTCCTTGAACTATGTACCAATTTAGGATTATGCTATACCCTTGTTATACTAGTGCATCCATTTAGTGCACTTTCTCTTGAAATTTTTCCCGAAATGCGATGGGTTCCCGTAAGGCGAAGTTTCTCATGAAATGTTTTCCGATATGGGATGGCCTCCCATAAAGAAGGTTACTTCTCTGAAATGGGACAGGCTCCCGTAAGGTGAAATATGGTTTACCTTGGCAAGTAGACAACCTCTTTACCAGTGAGGAGTAATCATACAGATTCCAAGTTGTAGTTTGCTTGGTCTTATTGTTTGTCAGTTGAGGTCTCTTCCCACATATGTTTTATGTTCTATGCAAGTTGAATGATTCATAAACATATTTTACTTCAATCATTGATCATGCATGCCATATTGAGATTATGCTTATCTATTGCCTATTACTATGCATTTTGACTATGTTGGCTTATGTCTTGTTGCATTGCATCCAACATACTTAGTATATTTAAACATACTAACGCATAATTTATGCCTACATGATATCACCATTATAGGGATTGGAGTTTCTCATGATAATCCTCCACATGGCGAGTGAGACTATTCAAAAAAAAGCTTGGTGAGTCCTCAAGTTCGGGGACACTATCTACCTTCTCTAGCTATTTCTAAGACTTCTTTATGTTGAACATATGACATTATGAGGATAAGCCCAGAGAACGTCTTGGCCCCCGCTCCATTCTGTGTTTAGAGGTATTTTTGGAATATTATGATGTATTTATGCTATAAGCTTGACTCTTTATGTTTTATGATTATCAAAGACTTCCCTTAGTCCTATTCTCCCTTTTTATTATCTGTTGTTTTTGTTTACTTTGCTTCCGCAACCAAATATGTGTGGTTGATATGCTAAGAGGATAGTTTGTCTCCCATTCCCCCTGTTATGTCTAGGCCTTAGGCTTGGGTCATGACAGATTCTCCTTTTTTCAATTTTATCCGCATAGGTCGTCAAGCGAGAAATGTCCATCTCCTTGACTAATATAGTCATATTGGATTCCTTAGAGACAACTCAGAGACACTGAAAATAAACTTTCCCATTCAAGCCCTTGGATCTGCGACCATAAAGGGAGCATTCTTTCAAAATATAGTGAATTTGAGGGTGTACTCCCTCACACTGATGGTCCTTGCTTCAGTTGATAAAATCTTGATCCTTTGCCTCCCTAAAATCGATTGGGAAGAATCAGTCTAGGAAAGCATATTTGAATTCCTACCAACCAATATGACCTACTCCTTGACCACTTTTGTCCGCCCATTGTTCATTCCAAATATAGTAAACTCCTTTGAGTTGGTAGCGCACCAACTTCGCTTCTACTTCCGACTGAATACACATCACTGTAACTACCAAGTAAGCCTCCTCGATGAAGTCAATAGGTTCCTCATCCGTCTTTACCCATGGAATTCTGGCAGATCTATCTGCATAATGTCACATATTTTGGCAACAATAGTAGGAACTTTGGGAGGTATGGCTATATCTTAGTTGGACTAATTGGCCAAGGCTTGGGCCAATAGGGTAAATACAACTCGATATTCCGCATGAGACACTCTATTGTCCTGTTGGAGAAGGGGAACTTATTGTTCCAAAGTGCCTCGTTGATAGGGAGCTTTTTGTGGTGGCATAATCTAGAAAAAAGCAAAATCCCATCATTAGTTAGTAGAAAACCATAATCAACTTTAAGGAATAACATGAATAAGAAAGATGGGTAGACTTTCCTAAACTATCTCATAGCCTCTTAGTCAAGATTGTGGCATGCTACACAATCCTAATGACACTCTATGATACAGGACATGCATGGGCATTTGAGGAATATTTTAAAACCTCAATCTTTGATACCAAGTTTGTAGTTACCCATCCAAGGGGCCTAGTCGTCATACGACAAATGAGCTAACCAAAGGTACCTCACCCAAGCCACATTAAGCATCTTAAGAATTATAGGCATTTAATGAAAATATTTTGTGGAAAACTAAGGGAAATGGTCTATGGGCCATTTTAGCGATGAAGCAACACTAAAATGTAGTGAAAATAACTAACATTTATTTTGTCCAAAAGCATACAAACTACTACATTGATGGATGGGACCGACATTAGTCGGTCTCCATCAGATAGAAAGGAATCTATAATAGTGCAACATAGAAGGTAAATGACTAATTCTACAAATGCATCATCTATAAAAACTAAGATACATGATAGAATGAAAAGTGAAGGAGTCCCGAACTAAGGGCTCACCACAAATAGTAAAGTTAGTCTAGAATACATAGTACTAGCCACGAGCTGGTGGAGGAGTGCCTGTCCCTACATGGTTAAATCATGCAAGAAAAATATGTGTTAGTATATTGGAATGTACTACATATGTGAGATGCAATGCATGCATGAAAGTTTAATGCCATCATTCACAAACATAACATATAAGTACATGTAAAGTGAAAGAAACATAAAGTGAGCTTAAGAATGTACAAGGAATTTGGCTCAATATAAATAAGAGTGTATGAGTAAGGAATAACATGTAATGAAATTATATCATAGAACTTGTGGAGTAGACCTTAAAAGATATTTAAGACCATGTGAGCTACTACATGGAATCCTACATAACCCTATTATGTTGGCACCAGGAGATCACTTGCCGGATGGAACTTTGTGAACTTTGTATGCATCATATCAACATAAATGGCGTATATGGATACACTAGCCTAGCCTATAAAGGCTCCTATTGTGGCACATAGTTAGGGACATTGAGATTCAACTTTAATGGGTAATGGCTCAATTAACAGGATGAAACCCAACCTCAAGTCCACAGGGTGCTAAGTCATCGCATGAAATTCTTCAAAATACAACTTATAATCATAAATAGCAATCATAGAAGTAGCTTGAGCATTAGAAACCACTGAGTTGGAATTGTCATTTCATCTTGGGGACCTTTCTAAATAATCTTTTAGGGAAAATATGAACATTCTTATATATTTGACAATTCAATACTTAAAACTTAACTTTAATACCCTAATAATAATCATATATCATAAAGCTTTACTTGAAAACTAGGTGAGCTAGGCTTTTTAAATAGAACAATCGTTAATCACATAAGTCATAAGGAAATTTGTCTTTTAAGAAACATCGAAACCAATCATAGAGTCATCATCAATAGCTCAAACATGTATATATACATAGTAAAATAGTTGTAGGATATCATAAATAGCATTTAGCAACATAAATATTATGAAATCATCATAAGCATGCACACCGACTTAAGAAACTTAAAGGAAAGGTAAAATACACAATAAGGAACTTTATGCTTGAATATATACCCATAAATCAACTCACATACCTTAGGGAAACTTAATAGAAATGAACTTGAAGTTCTGAAGAAGAAATCTTAGGACCCTAACCTTTGCCATAACTTGTTATTGAGAGCCTTTTTGCCTTAGAATTTTAAAAAGTGAAGAATGAGGGAATTAGGGCTTGAAGGATGATATAGGGTCCTTTTCACATCCCCAGAATGACATAGTTTAGAAATAGAAAAGACAAAACTGATAAAACTACCCCTTATTAAAACTGCTGGACTTAACCTACGAAACCCTGCTTACGGGTTGTAAGTCAAACCACGGCCCGTAGGTCCCTTTCATCGTGTAATATATCTAAAATTCCTAAAATCTGAGTTTGTTGCACCCAGAACTACGAACACTTATATGGGTCGTGTAAACACCTACGGGTCGTGATGGATTCATAGAGTCCTTCCACACTTTTTCATTTTTCTTACTATTCTAGGTCTTATTACATGAGACTCCTTACAAGTCGTATCATGTTTCACGGGTTGTCTAGTAGAATGTAGGTCACCTTCCAAAAACCTCAAATTTCATTCATGTCTGATAATCTCACTTAGCCCATAAGGTTTTCTACGGGTCGTCACTTGGTCCGTGGGTTACCGCACACTTGGAGACTTTTCCCCTTCCTAAAGTCTCATGTTTGAGGATCAATTCTATGGGCTGTAAGTTGCTCTCCTAAACCAAACTTTAGGTCATTTTTACGCCAACTTTCCTGCACTCAAGGATCCTAAATAGGGGGTTGTTATAATATCTCCCCCTTGGGAACATTCCTCCCTTAATGTACTTAAAGACATGCTCTAAGGAGCAAACTAGTTGCTAGCAACCCAATATGTATGCAAAAATGGAAGTTAAACATCATTCGCCAAAATTTTCAGATTTCATACTTTAAACAGGTCTCAAAACAATCCATAAACAATAAAATAAATGCATATATCATGCAAAATGAAAATGCATGGAATTAGAAGTTTTTAGGAAGAATTTATTAACACCATAAGCTTGAGTAGAGTGGAATAGATGTGGCTAACATTTCCCCATATCTACTTCTGCTTCCCATGTAGCACCCTCACCGCGTTGGTTCCTCCAAAGCACTTTGATGTATACAACTTTCTTGTTCCTTAGCTTTTTCACTTATCGGTCTAGAATTGTAATGGTACCTCTTCATAACTCAAATCCTCTTCAATGTTCTCGTCATGCAATGGAACTATGAAACTTAGGTCACTAGTGTATTTCCTCAACATTGACACATGGAAGAATGGATGAATCAAATGCAACTCATTGGGTAGATCAAAATTATATGCCACTTCTCCCACTCTTCTCACTACTTTATAGGTCCCCACCTACCTATTGCCCAAATTTCCTTTCTTATTGAATTGGATCACACCTTTCATCAAAGATACCTTCAAGTAGACCTAATAAAGTCAAGCTCCTTTCATCTCACATCAAAGTAGGACTTTTGTCGGCTTTTGTCTATTTGCAATTTTTTCCTTATGCTTTAAATTTTTTTCATAGCATTCATCACCAAGTCTGGTCCTATTAATTCCACCTCACCAACCTCAAACCACCCTATGGGCAATTTACACCATCTATAATACAACGCCTTAAATAGTGTCATCCCAATACTTGTATGAAACTATTATTGTAGGCAAACTGAATAAGTAAAAAATGTTCATTCCAAATTAAACTCCAACACGCAAACTCTTAACACGTCTTCCGACATCTGAATAGTCCTTTTGGCTTTTCCATCGGTGTGGGGGTGAAAATCAATACTCAACTTCACCTTAGTGCCAAATACCCTTTGAAAGGAATTCGAAAAGTAAGAAGTGAATTGAACTCCATGATCCGATACAATGGACAGTAAAATTCCATGCGTACCTCACCAACATTCAGATATATTAGTGGGCATAATGCTCAGAACTAAACGTAGTATTGACCGATAAAAAATTAGCCGACTTTGTCGTGGCGGTGAACTATCACCTATGTGGAGTCAAAAATAATTTTTGGTCTTTAGAAACCCAACAACGAACTCCATGTTGATCTATTCCCACTTCCAAGTAGGAATATCAATGTTTTGTGCTAGGCCACCCGACTTTTGGTATTCAACCTTGACCTATTGGAAATTTTCACACTCGGATACAAATTGAACAATGTCCTTCTTCATTCCATTCCCCTAATAAATCTCCCTAAAGTCTCTATACATCTTTGTAGTGTCAGGATGAATGGAATATGACGATTTATGGGTCTGTTGCATGATCAACCTCTTCAACTCACTATCATTGGACACACACAACCCTTTATTTTGGAGTACACCATCTCCCCCTTGTGATAAGACTTTTATATTTACATCTTTCACTAAGGTTTCAACTCAACATAGTTGGGATAAAGGTCTTGCTTAGCCATAACCTCATCAACCAAAGAAGATGCAAACCCATGAAGAACCATTACATCCTTACTTTCAGGCTCACTCAATTTCACTCTGTGTTTCGTCAACCTATGAACATGTTTGGCTAACTCCCTCTTCCATAATCTTTAATAAGAGAAACACTACCCATGGAAATTCTACTAAGGAACTCTGCTACCATATTGGCCTTTTAGGGATGATGCTTCACACTCATATCATAATCCTTTAGTGGCTCTAACCACCTCTGTTCCTCAAATTGAGATCTTTTTGGGTGAATATATATTGAAGACTCTTGTTAAAACGCCCGAAAATGTGCCTCGAAAATGCACATAAAAGTAATTTCATATATCTAAAAATCCATGTATGATATCAAAACTTTAACTTCATAATCGTGATCAAGGAAAAACATTAAGTGGGAAATAGGTATAACCCCGATTTTCGAGGACTCATAGCAAAAAATAATTTTAACAAAATTTGATTTCCAGTGGTGATCAGGGACCTAGCCGCGATGCGCCAAGGGAGAAGATTAGTATTATTAATTCTTACCAAAAAATCTATTTCGGCCCAAGGGGGGTCATAGCCCTATACTAACTTATGAGTAAAAACACCTATACTTAGCCATTGTTCAACTCTATATCACACAACACCTTCTCAAAGACCTCTCCAACACTAAACCAAATATTTCAACCAAAATTCAAGTGTATCAAACTTAATTTTGGATCTCAAGAACTTTATTCACGCTTCAGGTCTTCTTCAAGACTACATCAAGAAAACCCAAGTTTGAGGTATGTGGGTTTCAACTATTGGGTCCTTACACCCATAGTGCCCAACCTTCTTCTTATGAAAATTGCATGGACTCAAGTTGGATTTTCTATGGGTATCTCTTATTATAAATTTTGACTATAAATAATGTTGGGGTTTTATGAAATGTTGATTAATTATGTATGTTTTGAGCTATGAATCTATGATCTATTATGAGACTTGATGATGAATTTCAAGATATCTTACATAAATGTTTTACTATGTGCTGGTTGATTGATTTAGATTGAGTTTTCTCATATTACTTCACTCTCGAATTGCATGATGTTGAACTAGCATCACACATCTACCAAGTGTTTGATATAATATCTTGACATAGATTCTTGAGTTATTGATTATCTATTGCATGATTTACTAGTCAAGTGACATTATGATGATTAAGGGATTGTATATATGCATTGGATTTATGAAAATTATCTATAGTGTTGCAAGTTGACCACACCATATCGAGGGGTGTCATGCCCATACTACCATGTTGAGGGGTATATACCTTTACCACCTTGTCGGTGGGTACCATGCCCGTACTGCCATGTTGAGGGGTAGATACCTCGACCACCTCACCAAGAAGGTGACATGCCACAAATTCCATGTAATAGTTGCTTGGTCTATGATTATGGTCTTTTCCTACACATGTAATTTATATTTGCAAGTTATATGATTTACAATCATGTTTTACTTCAAGCATTGATCATGCATGTCATATTGACATTATACTTATCCATTACTTGTGACTATGCATTTTCACTATGTTGCCTTATGTCTTGTTGCATTGCATCCTACATATGTAGTACATTCAAACGTACTGATGCATACTTTATGCTTGTATGTTATTACCATGTAGGAGCTGGACCACCACTCGATCACCCTATATGTGGCTAGTTTTGGCATTTTGGAAGATAATCTTTGGTGAGTCCTCAAGTCCAGGGACAGTAGATATGCTACTCTTACTATTTGATATCTTTTCATGTTGAACACTTGAGACAATGTGGGTTAGCCCGGATGTGTTTTGGCCACCACTCCAATCTATGTTGAGAAGTGTTGTTGGAATGATCGATGTACTTATGCTTTGAGCTTTGATTATTTTATGTTATATAAATATCAAGACTTCCCTTAGTCCCTTTGGCCTTATTTATATCTCTTATTTATGGTTCCTTCATGTTCCTCATTCACCGTTCACGTTAGGTCCTAGGCTTGGGTCGTGACAAACTTGGTATCAGAGCACTGGGTTATTCATGGTCCACGAAATCCAACACATTGATTTAACTAGAGTCTTATTCATAGTTGTGAAGTGCACCACAACTATGAGTTAGAGGCTGTGAGGCGTTTTAGGAAATGTTTTCCTACTTCATGATCTATAAGATAAGGTGTCATTTTTTCCTCTAACAAATGTTCTTTACTATTTTAGATCATGCCTATTTCAATAGGAAGACTAAGGCGATCCCATTCACCTGAGGAGCGACTAGCTCCTCCCACTCCTCAAGCTCATCAAGATGGGGGAGTGGCCTGTGATGAGTTCCGAAATGCTATTACCATATTGGCTCATGTTATGACCAACCAAATCTACCGAGTGGCCCAAACTCCTCATACTCCTACTCCGGCCTCAAGGGTGAGGGATTTTACTAGGATGAATCTACCATAGTTCTATGGGTCCAAGGTGTATGATGATCCTAAGAATTCATTGATGAGGTGTATAAGGTGTTTTCCTTTATAAGGGTTAATTCGGAGGAAAAGGCAGAGTTGGCGGCTTACCAACTCAAAGGGTTGGGTCGAATATGGTTCACTCAATGGAAGGTGGAGAACGGGAATGATAATGTTCTCTTTTGGGAAAAGTTCAAAGCGGCATTTCTCAATCGATTCTTTCCTATTGATCTAAGTGAGGCAAAGATGATAGAATTTTGAAACTAAAGCAAAGGTCTATGAGTGTAAGGTAGTATGAACTCAAGTTCAACCAACCCTTCAAGTGTGCTTCACAATTGGTTGCCGAGTGAGGTCAAGGATGAGCAAATTTGTGTAGGGTGTATCCGACTTGGTTAATGTGAAGTGTCATATCTCCATGATAATAGGTGATATGGATTTGTCCCTCCTCATGAAATATTCCTAACAAATAGAGGGTGAAAAGCTTAGAAAAAGAAGTGGTGAGTCTAAGAAGGCTTGTTTTGAAGGTGTATTCAAAAGTTCCAAGGGTGGCCGATTTCCTCAAGACCACAAGTTCCAAGGCCAAGGATCTTGCAATACTCCTAACAGAAGGTTTCCTAATGATAACCCAAGTTCCCAAGGTGGTGGTGGTATAGTGCATAACCCTATGTGCCAAAGGTTTGGTAGGAACCATAATGGTCCATGTTTGAAGGACTTAAAAATGCTTGTTATGGTTGTGGTGAAGTGGATCATAAGGTGATTGTTTATCCTCATGCAAGAAACAACAGTAGAGATGGTCGTCCACAAGTCCAAAGTGCGAATGCAAGTCAAAAGGGGAAAGGAGGCCAATAAGGGGGTGCTTCAAAGCAAAATAGATCCTATGCTCTTCAAGGGAGACAAGGGGTAGATGAGGTGCCTGATGTTGTCACCAGTATGTTAAAGATTTTTGATTTTGATGTGTATGCATTGATAGACCCGGGTGCCACTCCTTCTTTTGTTACTCTTTTTGTTGCCACAAAGCTTCAAGTTGCTCTCGAATTGTTGTGTGAGCCTTATGAAGTGTGTACCCCCGTTGGTGACTCCATTGTTGCTAAAAGTGACTATAGAAATTGTCCCCTGTTCATTTTACATAAAATCATGCCTTGTGATTTTGTTGAACTAGATATGGTGGATTTTGATGTCAATCTTGGGATGGATAGGTTGTATGCATATTATGTTTCTATTAATTGTAGAACTCGTAGGATTAAATTCCAATTCCCTAATGAAACTATCCTTGAGTGGGAAATTTGTGATGTGGTGGTCAAAGATAGATTCATTTCTTGTCTTAAAGCCCAAAAGTTGATTTCTAAGGGTTGTCTCTATCGTCTTGTGAGGATTAGGGATGTTGAGTCCAAAGTCCTTCCTATAAAGTCGGTTTTGGTGGTTATGAGTCCCTTGATGTCTTTAACGATGAACTTCCTGCTGTTCCTCCCGAAAGGGAAATAGATTTGGTATAGACCTAGTTCTTGACACTCAACCCATTTATGTTCCCCCTTACCGTATGGCCCCGATGGAGTTGAAGGAGTTGAAGGAGAAATTGAGGGATTTTTGGAGAAGGGTTTTATAAGTCCTAGTAAGTCACTTTGAGGTGTACCAATGTTATTTGTGAAGAAGAAGGATTGTTCTCTTAGAATGTGCATTGATCATCGGTAACTTGTTTGGGTCACCATAAAGAATAAATACCCTCTACCATGGATTGATGACCTTTTTGATCAACTTCAAGGGGCTAGTCACTTTTCTAAGATTAGTATTTGGTCTGGTATCATCAAGTGAAAGTGATAGAGTGTGGCATTCCCAAGACGGCTTTCGGGACTAGGTATGGTCATTTTGAGTTTGTGGTTATGTCCTTCGGGTTGACTAATGCACCAACTATATTTATGGAACTCATGAATAGGGTCTTTAAACCCTACCTTGACTTGTTTGTGGTAGTTTTTATTGATGATATCTTGATTTATTCCTATAGTGAGGAGGAGCATGTGGATCACTTGTGGGTTGTGTTGCAAATCTTGAGCGAGGAGAGATTGTATGCAAAATATAAAAAATGTGAGTTTTGGTTGAAAGAGATTGCTTTTGTAGGGCATGTGGTGCCCGGTGATGGCATTAAGATGGACCTAAGAAAATGGAGGTGATTAGAAATTGGCCTAAACCTTTGACTCTATCGGATATTAGAAGTTGCTTGGGTTTGGCGGGTTATTACTGGAGGTTTGTAAATGATTTATTCTTCTATTGCTTCTCCTATGACTAAGTTGACCCAAAAGAAGGCAAAATTTATTATGATCGATGAGTGTAAAAAGAGTTTCCAAACTTTGAATGATAGGCTTATCTCTGCTCCTATCTTATCTCTACCGGAAGGGTTAGAAGGGTTTGTTGTATATTGTGATGCCTCAAGAGTTGGTCTAGGGTGTGTTTTGATGCAAAGCATTAAGGTGATAGCATATGCCTCTAAGACAACTTAACATGCATGAGAAGAATTATCCCACCCATGATCTTAAATTGACGGTCATGGTATTTTCTTTGAAAATTTGGCATCACTACTTGTATGGGGTTCATGTTGATATGTTCACCGACCATAAGATTCTCCAATATGTGTTCACAGAAAAAAATCTTAACTTGAGATAAATAAGGTGGTTAGTGCTTCTTAAAGATTATGATAGAGTGTACATTATTACCCCGGAAAGATAATATTATCGCCAATGCTCTAGGGTGTCTATGGGTATCCTAGTTCACGTTGCTGATGGTGTCAAAGAGGTGGCTAGAGAGGTTCACCGGTTGGCTAGATTAGGGGTTAGGTTGGAGGAACTTGATAATAGTTGTGTAGTGGTTGTTGATGGTTCTAAGTCTTCATTGATTGAGGAGGTAAATGCAAAACAAGATCTTGATCCCCCTTGTTAGAGTTGAAGGCCTTGGTGAAGAATGGTAAAGTGGAGGTTTTCTCCCATGGGGAAGATGGTGCCCTTACCTACCAAGGTAGATTGTATGTGCCTAGTGTTGGTGACTTAAGAAAGAAGATTGTAGATAAGGCTCATAATTCTTCCTATTCAATTCACCTTGATTCTACAAAGATGTATAGATATTTGAGGGAAGTATATTGGTGGGGTGGTATTTAGAGAGACATAATCTTATATCCGGATGTCACAATTGTCAACCAGTAAAAACCGATCGTCAATGGCCTGGTTTCCTATCCCAAGATATAGAGAATACTTCTTGGAAATGAGAGGAAATCAACATGGATTTTGTGGTTGGGTTGCCTAAGACAAGGAAAGATTTTGATTCTATTTGGGTTGTTGAGGATATAATGACAAAGTCGGCTCACTTCCTACCGGTCAAAACTACTTATAGTGCCGAAGATTACACGAAATGGTATATTCATGAATTTGTTAGATTGCATGGGTGCCTTTGTGAATCATTTCGGATCGTGGTACTCAATTCACTTCTCACTTTTGGAGGTCCTTCCAAAGAGGTCTTGGTACCAAGGCAAAGCTTAGCACGACCGTTTACCCTCAAAAAGATAGCCAAGCTGAAAGAACTATCCAAACCCTTGAGGATATGCTTAGACCTTGTGTTTTGGAGTTTAAGGGTAGTTGGGAAGAACATATTCCACTCGTTGAATTTTCTTACAACAATAACTACCACTCAAGAATTGGTATGGTTCCTTTTGAAGCTCTTTAAGGCAGGCATTGTAGATCACCGGTTGGGTGGTTTGAAGTGGGGGAAATGGATTTGCTTGGCCCGAATTTAGTCATGGAAGCCTTGGAGAAGGTTAGGTTGATTAGAGAAAGATTGAAAACAATCCAAAGTATAAAAAAGTCATATTACAATCTGAGAAAAAGAGATCTTAAGTTCAAGGTTGGTGATAGGGCTTACTTGAAAGTCTCACCCATGAAGGATGTGGTTTGATTTAGTAAGAAAGCAATGTTAATCCCAAGAGTTATGGGTCCTTAGAGTTCTGACGATGATTGGTAAGGTTTCATCTGAGTTGAGTTTCCTAGGGAGATGAATATGGTTCATCCGGTACTCCATGTATCTATGTTGAGAAAGTGTATCGATGACCCAAGTGCTATTGTACCTTTGGATTTGTGAGTGTAGTAGAAGATAATTTGACTTATGAGGAGGTCCCGGTGGAGAATTTGGATATACAAGTGAAGAGGTTGAGAAACAAAGATCTGGCTTCCCTCATAGTCCTTTGGACGAGCCAACAAGTTGAAAGTGCCACATGGGAAGGCGAGGTGGACATGAGAAAATGATATCCACATATCTTCCACTCTACTCAATCCGAAGGTACTAATTTAAGTCCCCTATGAGATTTTGTGTCTTAAGTTTTAGGCCCTATGTCATTTTGCATGGATTCATGTTTATATTGACAAGTTTAAGGTGATTTTGACATTCATGTTGAGATTTTTAAAATGATGTTTAAATGCATTTCTTATATTCACGTCGGGTTGAAATCTTCATGATTACTTCTCTCAAGTATGTTTCTTTGACATTCGAGGACGAACGTTCCCAAGGGGGAGATATTGAAACGCCCCATAAATGCTCGAAAATATGCCTCGAAAATGTCCATAATCATAATTTTTATATATCTCAAAATTCGTGCATGATATCAAAAATTTGACTTCATATTTGTGATCAGGGAAAATATTGAGTGGGAAATGGGTATAATCTCGATTTTAGAGGACGGTCAGTGAAAATTTTTTTTTCAAAAAATTTGAATTCCAGTGGCGATCCGCGCCCTGGCTGTGATGCGCCAGGGGCGCAGATCAGTGTTAATTTTTCCCTGAAAATCTGTATTGGGCGAAGGGGCTTGAGGTCATAGCCCAATGCCTACTTATGCGTAAAAATATCTTTACTTAGTTATTTTTCAACTCTATATCACTTAAGACCCTCTCAAAATCCTCTCTAACACTTAGCCAAATATTTCATCTAAAATTCAAGTGTCTCAAGATTAATTCCAGATCTAAAGAACTCTATTCAAGATTCAAGTGTCCTTCAAAACTATATCAAGAAAACTGAAGTTTGAGGTATATGGGTTTCAACTATTGGGCCTTTTCACCCATGCTTCCCAACCTTTTTTTAATGAAAATACATGTTTTCAAGTTGGATTATCTGTGGGTATCTCTTTATGAATTTTTATTATGAACTATGTGGAAGCCTTCGCGGGAGGATGCTACTTTTGTACATTCTAGGCTTACATACAACTTACCAATATATGAAAAATTTAACATGTGACCTATTAATCATATTTAAGTAATGAATTAAAAATAGATAAAAGGTATAAGATTTGGTTCTGAAGGTTGTGCAGTTGATTCTAGCTTAAATTTTTGGCTTGAGTACCTTGCAAGTAATTTAAACTACTATATTGAGAGATATTTATATATTGCCCAAACTATCGTAGCACGCTGAAAAGTATTATCGATATTAAAAAGCAAGGACATAAACTTTACTAGTTTCTCTTTCATACAATCATCTTAACATGACTGGTATTTTAATATAGAAAAGTTTGCGGACTCAAATTTAACTAAACAAGCCAAAACTTAAAGTTACAATCCGTGGTTCCATAATTTGCACTAGCCTTACAAATTTATATATACATATGCAACAGGAGAATCATATACATGTCCCAAAACTACTACAATGTATATGTCTAGTTGCAAATGTGATCTTCTACACAACTCCCAAAATTTATCTTCAATGGCCATCTTTAAGCATCACATTGCGTACTCCCTACGATAGAAACAACTATTGCTAAGCATGAAACTCAGTGGTGTAAAGGCTAAAAGTTGCGAACCTTAAATCCCTCAATTTACCCTTCTTAAGTTATAGAGAAACACAATTGGAATATCGTAAATAGACCAAGGGAACAAATACACCAATAGTATCTAGTAGGATATCTAAAGATTTAAGTATCAAAGGTTCCTGGAATAATTTTAACACGACATTTGAATGACAAGTTTTGCCTAGTATGAAAGTCAATGCAATCACACCAACCATAATCAAGTATCAAGAGGGACCAAAGACCTGTCTCAAGAAGGGTGAAAACCCAATTATAAAGAACAAAGAACCATATTAAGAGTGACTTTATAGTTCGTACATAAAATGGACTGCATCCACACTTAGGACGAACCAAAAATCCATAATTAAGATGGTAGATGATCCAAACAAGAGGCATGCTAATGGTGACAAAGTCAATTCCACAAGAAGGACAAAGTCCACAAGGATGTCAAGTGATCAGGCAATTCGTACAAATGGGTGACTTAAGCAAGATCATTGCGAGTCGTAATATATATCAACCCAACCAGATGAAATGACAAGCACATAGCTGAGATACAAAGATAATATTCAAATGTGCCAGGAGGTAACAAAAGGACAAGAACAAGTCTTTACACGAACCTGAGCCTTTTAGCATGCAACCGACCCTACTGATTTTGAGTCGTAGATCAATACAACATCCTTTTATTTAATCAATTTCTTAAGATTATACAAGAGTGTGAGCACATTAATACTCATCTACATACTCATTTAACATTCATCACTTTTAAAAGGTAGCAACTAACAAGAGAAATGCAAAAACTGAGTCCTATTTTTGCAGATCACGCTCTTCTCGGCAATTTAACTGCCTTGCAATGCAACTAGATTTCTTATTGGTAAATGGACAAAATAGGCTTTCTAGTGTACATGAAAACTGTAGGTATATGAATATAGGTTTCAAACAATAATAATCACTTCAGAATACTCTTTTTACAAGTATTTATGATCGAAACACTAACAACACACCCCAGGGATTTTTATGTCAAACCTCTGGAAAGAACATGTCCTAACTTACATCCACTGTTATGAATCCATAACCACAAAATTATGTTTAAATATAAGCATAAGAGTTGTAGGTACATGTCTTAAGTTTGCAAAGAAGTAAGAAGCATCACCAATCACAGCTCACACACAATGATATAATTAAAATACTATCAACAGAACATAATAGGCTTCTCAGACAGAAAATTGGGCAGAACTTTCATTGTGTTTCACGCCTTCTTTTGACACTATACAAGAAGATTCAAATTTTTTCATAAATCCAAAGGTTTTAGGTATATGTATTATCTTTCCAAAACATATTTAAACACTAAAAACAAAGTTGTATACGAAGAGATATACCCCAATTACTAAACATTGAACAATTTCAAGATAGAATCTATCTACTCACTAGAAGGTAGGGCTTCTTGATTTTTTCCCAAGGAAAGTGTCTTTTTTCCTATGATTTTTACCAAATATACAAATTTGAGGGTGTTTATAAGGTGAGTATAAGTCTTGAAATGGACCTAACTTTGGGCAACACACACACACACACACACACACAATATATATATATATATATATATATATATATAT
>JAABOM020058787.1:0-13527 GCA_011800125.2 Solanum clarkiae
GAATTTAATTCTAACAAGAAAATATTCTCTATTTAATTTTTATTATATGTAATATTATTAAAATAATAATATAATAATTAAAAATAATGGTGAAAAGATGATTTTATCTAAAGCAGAGTATTTTAATGAAGGATAAAAACTTCAAACAACATTTCTAAGGGCCTTCACACTTTTAGTATAGTATAGAAGATATAGATTTAAAGAATAGCAAAAACATAGACTTTTAATATGCAAAACGAAAACACAATAACATCATAAAATAAATTATTTATCTTTAACGATTTCTGCGAGGAAAATAAAAATAAAACTCATCATCATAATTCTTTTGATTGAAATAAGATAATTGTATTAAGTATGTTTTATAACAATAAGTAGGACACTAAAGGACCAAATAAATAGTTTTTGTCAATATGTGTAGCTAAGTTACTATTACAAGTCGAAGTAAAAAAAAATTCTAGAAAAAGTAATTTCTAACTATGCTTCATAAGTTGTACTTCTAGGCTTTCCTTTGCAAGTAGATCCACCACCATATTTTGCTCCCCAAAACTAAGTAATGATCTCGAAGGTAATTTTTGGTATTTTTAGAAAACTTATCATTTCATCTTTTTCGATATTTATCCCGAGTCTTTTTGATCAATTGTGATAGTTGATTTTTGAAAATTATTAGAAAAGTTGAGATTTTTGATAAGTTTTGAATCCTAAAGGCTTAGGTTGCTCGATTTTGATTTTCAGTCTTTTAGAGTTTTGAGACTTAAAATAAAATTTCGTTGATTTCTTCAGTTCCAAATTGTGGAAATTGACCAAGAAGAGTTGTTGAGATCAAATTTGGGATTATATTATAGATTTGAGGTCTTTGATTGAAGTTTGGGTTAAAATTTGAAAAAAAGTCAGAATTTGATCAATATTTTGAGTTCGGACGCTCAATTTAGATTTTTGATGATTTAGTTGGATTTGAGATGTGATTTTAGGCCTAGGAGTGGTCTTGGTTGAATTTTTAGAGGTTCCGAGCTTCATTTGATATTTTGAGCTCCTTAAGTTTAGTTCTGACTTATCAAATTTCGAGTCAAAAAGACCTCAAATTTGATTTTGATAATTCTATTGAGCCCACTATGTCAACTTTAGTAAGATTACATATAGATATTGTGTTTATAGGATTATGAACAAATTTTGAGGGTTGACTTCTAACTAAGTGTTAATTGTTTGAACTGCTAGTATAGGAAGGGTTATAGGTATCACTTTTGTGGTTTCGCGATCACGAAAGCGACCCGACTAATAGAGGCCCTTCATCACAAAAGTCACCCGGCTAATAGCATCCCTTCATCGCGAAAGTGACATGGCTAATAGCGGGCCTTCATTGTGAAAGCGATTCTCTCCCACGAGGCAGATGTCATGAAAGCGACCCTTGTCCGCAAAAGTAACATCTGAGACTTGATTTGTGAATTGTTTTTGAGAAATAACTTCCATTTGATATTTTTGAATTCAGAGAGCTCGTAGGAGATGATTTTGAAGTGATTTTTCAAGTGTAATTCATCGGGTAAGTGATTTTAACTTTAAATCTTCTTTACCCATTGATTATTTCATGATTTCAAAATCTAATTCTCAGTTTGGACTTCAAATTTTGAGAATTTTCCATGAACATGAACCTTTAAAGAATTATGATTTTTGAACTAATTTCAACCTAATTTTTGAAATAATTTTTTACCGGTGATTTTTAAATATTGTGGGTATCATGATTTTGTATTAATTTTCAATGTATCTCTAATTATTTGGAATGCTTTTAAAAATAGTTGAAACGCCCCACACTTGCCTAAGAATGCCCCAATATTCGTAATTCCCTTATATCTCAAATTGGGGATATTTAAATATCCCTCCACATAACTTAGAAAGACCGTATGATACTTCTTTTGTGCATTATCTCAAAATCCGTGCAGAATTTTCACAACTCCAACTTCATATTCTTGTTCAGAGGGTAAATTATGTGGGAAAATGAATACCTACAAGGTATACTTGGTCCATTCCAAGAAAAATAATTTTTTGGTGAAACATTGCAAAAATAGTAGCTGTCCGCGATGCGAAATTGTTAAAAATTTTTCGAAAATTGTTCTTTTTACTTCAGGGCAATTGGATAATAACCCTATACCTATATACATGAAAGTCCCTCATTGTCTAGCCATATTAAGCCCTAAAAATTAACTAAAAATCTCTCAAAATCCTCTCTAATCTTCTTCAAATTCTTCATCCATTCTCCAGCTTTTCAAGAAGTCTAGTTGGAATTCAAGGAAACCAAGTCAAGCTCCAAGTCCTCCTCAAGATTCAAGAGTTCCAAAACTCATCCGGATCTAAGGAGTTCATTCAAGCTTCAAGTCTCCATTTCAAATCTTCTTCAAGAAACTCTCCAAAGTCAAGGTATGTGGTTTTCTTTCATGGGTTCCTTTTATCCATGATGTCCAAGATTTTTTTTCTTAAAAATTTCATGATTTAAAGATGATTTACTCATAGGTCTTATTTATTATGAAACTCACTGCATACTATGTTGGAGTTTATGAAACTGTGACTGTTTTACTAAGTTTGGGCTATGAATCTCTATCTATTATGGGATTTGATGAAGGATTTTGATGTATATTTCTTAAGGGTGTTACCAAGTATCTACTGTTAGTTTTACATTGAATTTTCTAGCTTGATAATACTCTTGAATTGCATAGTTTTATACTAGCATTACACACCCGTCAAGTATTTGATAAATTGTATTTTTAAGGATTCTTTAAGTTTTGATGATCTATTAGTTGAATTATGATTCAAGTGACCCTATGATGATTATGAGATTTCTAAATATGTGTTTAAATCATTAAAATGTTGATGATGTTGTAGGTCCATATTAAGCCCCTTTCTTAAGATTATACCTCTTGTGAGCCTTTGATACTGGTGTTAATGAAAGGGCAATGTTGATGATAACCCATTCTTATGATTGAAGTTAGGCTCATCATTTGAGGTCAATGATGTTGAGATCTACTCGTGCCATATCTCTATGTTTATTGCAAGTTATTAAAGTATGATTATCTTATATATTCCATGTGATTAGACTTAGCACCTAGTGGACTAGAGGTGAGTCTCTAAGTCCAAGAACTATGTGCCTTCGTAGGTGAAGGGATTAGAGATGAGTTCCCTAAATATGAGGGCTTGAGGCGAGTACTATAGTTCGAGCTTAAGGCAAGTACCCGAGTCCAAGAACTAGAGACGAGTACCCGATTCACATGACTTAGTGGATCTACTTAGGCATTAGGAGGTTTACCTTGGCAAGTAACTTCCCTTTTTCTTCTGACGTGGGGTTGACATCGGGATTCCAAGTTGTAGCTCGCTAGATCTGATTTTATGTTGGTTGAAGCTTCTTCCCACACTATGTATTATGAACTATATAAGTTGATTTGGACTGTAAGCATGGTTTTACTTCAAACATCATTCATACATGTCATATTGTTAATATGTTATTCATTGCTTATGATTATACATTTTGCCTATGATGCCTATCTCTTGTTGCATTACGTCCCACATACTTAGTACATTCAGACGTACTAACGCATACTCTATGATTACATGGTGTCACCATATAGGAACTGGTATACCGCTTGATCATCCACCTCCTCCACGTGGCTAGTCCAATTTTTTCTCAAGCTTATTGGCAAGTCCTCCATGCTAGGGACGTTGCTTATGATCTCTTACTATGTACTAAGATTGACTATAAGGATGAGCCCGATTGTTTGTCGTGGACAACGCTCTTATCCATGTAGTAGAAATGTTGTTGGACATATTATATATCTATGCTATGAGCCTTGACTCTCTTGTTTCTTGATGTTATGATATGAAAGTTCACCCTTAGTCCCAATTCCTTTGTTTATGCTTATCTCTTAATTTCATTTTAATTGCTTACACGACCAAGGATATGTAATGATATGCTATAAGACTTGTTTAGGGTTCCTTTTGGTTCCACATTCGTCGGTCACGTCTAGGCCCTAGGATTGGATTGTTGCAAAGATGGTATCAGAGTACTAGATTGTTAGATCCTCAGAGTCCAACACACCGTGTTGATTAGACTCTTATTCATGGTTGTATTATGCGCCACAACTATGAATAAGAGGCTATGAGACATTTTAGGAAATATTTCCCTTCTTCATGTTCTAAGTCATGCTACAGAGTTAAAGTAAGTTTTTTCCCCCAATGATTGTTCTTTGCTATGCTAGATCAGGCCTAGCATAAGAGAAAAAAGAGCCTGCTCTCCCAAAGAACAACCGACTCATAGAGAATTCTAGGATGCACTTACTATATTAGCCCAAGCTGTGGCTAATCAAGCCAACCAAGGGGCCCAAGCCCCTCATGCTTCTACTTCGGCATCTCGAGTGAGGGACTTTATGAGGATGAATCCACTGGAATTCTATGGATCTAAGGTAGATGAGGAACCTCAAGAGTTCATTAATGAGGTCTACAAGGTATTGGCTATCATGGGAGTTAGATTGGAGAAAAAGGCGTTGTTGGCGGCTTACCAACTCAAGGGGGTAGCACAAATATGGTTTACTCAATGGAAGGAAGAGAAGGGGGTTGACAATGTGGTTCTATGGGAGGAGTTCAAGGCGACTTTTCTTAATTTGGTTCTTCCCTCTTGAGCTTAGGGATGCTAAACTGATGGAGTTGATGAACTTGAAACAAAGATCTTTGAGTGTGAGGGAGTATTCCCTCAAGTACAATCAACTTTCAAAATATGCCCCCCAATTGGTGACCGATCCAAGGTCTAGAATGAGTAAATTCGTGATGGGAGTATCCGAGTTGGTAAGTGAAGAGTGCTGGTCCACTATGTTGATTAGTGATATGGGTTTGTCTCGCCTTATGATTTATGCCGAACAACTTGAGGGGGTGAAACTTAGAAAGGGGAAAAGTGAGGGGTCCAAGAGGGCTTGATTTGATGGTAGCTTTCGATGTCGTCAAGAGTACGACAATGCTCCAAACAAGAGGGTTACTAAGGATTGGGTGGCCAACCCCAAGTATCAAAGTGAAGGTGTTGGTGGGCATGCTTCTCTTACATTCGTCAAGTGTGGAAGGTACCACCCAGAAGATTGCTTAGCCAGTTCGGGTGCATGTTTTGGATATGGTGGAATGGATCATAAGATGAGACATTATCCGTGGGTCCTTAAAGATCATAAGGATGGTCGTCGATGTTCTCAACCATACCCCTCTAGGGGTCAGTAGACTTGGCTTGATGCTTCGCGGTTAAGTTGAAGGTTTTGATTTTGATGGATTTAGGTTCCTCTATAGCTTGCATCATTCCTTTTTGGTTGCTTATGGGCCTCTTGTATGTCCCGAGTTGTTATGTGGACCTTTGGTGTCTACATCTTGTTGAGTATATTATTGCTAAGAATGTTCATAGGTGCTGTACTGTGTTCATCTTGCCTTAGATCTTTCCTTGTGACTTGTTGGAGTTGATGTGGTGTGGTAGAATTGATGTCATGTTTGGGGTGGATTAGTGTATGCATATCATGTCCCTATAGATAGTAAAACCCATAGAGTTAGAATCCGACTCCCTATGAACTCATATTTGAGTGGGAGGTTGTCAAGTGGTAGCAAAGGAGGTAGGTCTATTCTTGTCTTAAAGTCTAATTGGTCTCTAAGGATTGCCCCATGTTCTTATTGCATAGGATCTTGTCTTGTGATTTTGCTTGAACTTAGTTTTTTGGATTGGAGGTTTTGAGGTGGTTTGGCTACTTGCATATCGTGTTTCCAATGAGTGTATAACCCTTAAGGTAGTAATATGATGGTTAAGGATGGTCGACTTATTTGGTCAACTACAATAGGTTAGTCACTTGTCAAAGCTTAACCTATGTTTCAGGTTTTGTCTCTAAGTGAGGATGAGGTAGGTGATATTCCTAAGTGTCTTTCTGGACTAGGGAGAACATTTGAGTGTTGTTGGGATTGTTGGTAGACTTATGCACCAGTTATATTTATGGGTTTCATGAATAGGGTCTTAAAACCCTACTTAGCTTGTTGGAGGTGGCCTCTAGTGGTGAAGTATTGATTTATTTAGAGCTTGTGAATCATTTGGGGGTAGTGTTGTAAGTCTTGGGGATGAGAGATTGTATGCTAAATATAATAGGTGTGGACGAAGGATAACAAAAGGGTGGTTAGAATACTTTAAGGATCATGACATAAGTGTGCATCATTTTCTCCAGTAAGGCTAGTGTTTTGGTCGGTGCTCTAAGTTTCCTAGCATTTATCTATCGTTTGGCTAGATTAGGGGATTAAGTTGGAGGAAGTTGAGCATAGTGGTGTAGTATTCTTGATTGTTCGAAATATTCTTTAGTTGGAGAGGACTAGATTAAGCAAGGCCTTAATTCCAGTCTTACTAGGGTTGGAAGTTTTGGGTGAAGAGATGGTAGAGTGGAGGTTGTCTCCCAAGGGGGAGATGGTGGTTTATGGTACCAAGTGGACTAGGTGGGTTTAGGGTTGACAATTGAGTTTAGGATTGCGAGTCCTTGTAGGATGTAGAGAAAGGTTGGTAAGGTTGCTTAAGGATTGGAATTACCTAGGGATATGGTTATGGGTTGCCTGATTTTTCATGCTTTTAGGTTGAGGGGATATGTTGGTGACTCTAGTGTCATAGACCCCTTTTGAGGTTATGGGTTTTGTGGAGGATAAGTTGGCTTAGGAAAAGGTCCCAATGGAGGTATTGGATGGAAGGAATGAAGAAGTTGATTAATGAGGATGTCGTGTTCATTAAGGCTCATTGGAAGAATCGCCAAGTCGATAGTGCCTCTCGGGAGCCGGAGCGAGCATGGAAGAGCAAAATCCACACCTCTTTCATTTTATTCAAGCTTATGATAACATGTCAAGTCCTTTTATGATTCCCAGCTTTATGCTCCAGCCCCCATGTCACTTGTATAAATTCATGTTAATGTTAGTTCATGATGATTTTGATACTCGTATTAAGATTTTGAAAATGTTGTTTTAAATGTGTTATTGCATTCTTGTTAGGGCTGATTTGTTCAGAATTACTCTTCTTATATATGTTTCTTTGACATTCGGGGATGAATGTTCCCAAGGGAGAGACATTGAAACGCCCCAGACTTGCCTAGAAATTCCCCCGTAGTCGTAATTCCCTTATATCTCAAATCGGAGATATTTTAACACCCTCTACGTAGCTCGAAAAAATTTTATGATGTATTTTCTTGCAATATCTCAAAATTCGTGCAAAATTTCGCAAATTCGACTTTATATTCTTGTTAAGTGGGCAAAATTGTGTGGGAAAACGAGTACCTACAAGGTATACTTTATCCGTGCAAAGAAAAATAATTTTTTTGTGAAACTTCACAAAAACAGTTGTTGTCCACGATAGGTCCGCGACGCGGACGTTACGCGGGCTAGTTCAAAATTTTTTGAAAATTATTCTTTTTACTCCAGGGCAATTGGGTAATAATGCTATACCTCTATATACATGAAAATCCCTCATTTTTCTAGCCGTTTTGAGCCCTAAAAACCAACCAAAAATCTCTCAAAATCCTCTCTAATCTTCATCAAATTCTTCATCCATTCTCAAGGTTTTCAAGAAGTCTTATTGGAATTCAAGGAAACTAAGTCAAGCCCCAAGTCCTCCTCAAGATTCAAGAGTCTCAAAACTCATCCGAATCTAAGGATTTCATTCAAGCTTCAAGTCTCCATTTCAAATCTTCTTCAAGAAACTCTCTAAAGTCAATGTATGTGGGTTTGTTTCATGGGTTCCTTTCACCCATGATGCCCAAGCTTCCTTTTCTTAAAAATTTCATGATTTAAATATGATTTACTCATGGGTCTTATTTATTATGAGAATCACTGCATACTATGTTGGGATTTATAAAATTGTGACCTTTTTTATTATGTTTTGTACTATAAATCTAAGATTTATTGTGGAATTTTATGAAGGATTTTGATATATTTTGCTTAAGGGTGTTACCAAGTATCTATTAATGGTTTTACATTGGAATTCCTAGAATGATAATACTCTTGAATTTTATTGTTTTACACTAGCATTACACACCCGCCAAATGTTTGATAAAATACTTTTTTAAGGATTTTTTAAGTTTTGACGATCTATTGGTTGAGTTATGATTCAAGTGACTCTATGATGATTATGAGATTTCTAAAGATGTTTGTAAATCATGAAAATGTGATGATGTTGTAGGGCCAGATTAAGCCCCTTTCTTAGGATTATACCTTTTGTGAGCCTTTGTTGTTGGTGTTAATGAAAGGGTATTGTTGATGATGACCCATTCTTATGATTGAAGTTAGGCTCACCATTTGAGGTTAATAATGTTGAAAGCTATCATGCCATATCTCTATGTTTATTGTAAGTTATTAAAATATAATTATCTTATATATTTTGTATGATTAGACGTAGCATCGAGTGGACTTGAGGTGAGTCCCCAAGTCCTAAAACTATGTGCCACTATAGGTGAAGGGATTAAAGGCGAGTACCCTAAATATGAGTACTTGAGGCGAGTACTTGAGTCTGGTCTTGAGGCGAGTACTCGAGTACAAGGACTAGAGGCGAGTATCCGGTTCACACAAGGCTTAGTCGATCCACTTAGACATTAGGAGGTTTACCTTGGCAAGTAACTTTCGTTTTTTCTTCCGATGTAGTTGATATCGGGATTCCAAGTTGTAGCTCGCTTGGTCTTATTTTATGTCGGTTGAGGTTTCTTTCCACACTATGTATAATGAACTATACAAGTTGATTTGGATTGTAGGCATGGTTTTACTTCAAACATCATTTATTCATATCATATTGTTAATATTATTCATTGCTTATGATTATGCATTTTACCTATAATGTCTATCTCTTGTTGCATTGCATCCCACATACTTAGTATATTCAAACGTACTAACACATACTCTATGCCTGCATGATGTCCATGTAGGAACCGGTACACTGCTTGATCATCCACCTCCTCCATGTGGCTAGTACGATTGTCTCTCAAGCTTGTTGGTGAGTCCTCCATTCCGGGGACGTTGTTTATGATCTCTTGCTATGTACTAAGATTATGTTTCCTTTATTTTATGTATTGACTATGAGGGTGAGCCCGGTTGTTTGTTGTGGCCCCCGCTCTTATCCATGTAGTAGAGGTGTTGTTGGACATGTTATGTATCTATGCTATGAGTCTGATTCTTTTGTTTCTTGATGTTATGATATGGAAGTTTACCCTTAGTCCCAATTTCCTTGTATATGCTTATTTCTCATTGTCATTTTAATTGCTTTCGCTACCAAGGATATGCAATAATATGCTATGAGGCTTGTTTGGGGTTCCTTTAGGTTCCCCATTTTTCAATCACGTCTAGGCCCTAGGCTTGGATCGTGACAATAGTTTTGGATCCAATTTCTAAAATATGTGATTTTGGTGTTGTTAGTCTTTAAATTTAATTATGAATCATTCTGTGAATAGATTGTGGTATTTCGGATGCTATTCGGAAGGAGAAAGTTCAGGTATTTGAGTGGTTGCTCAATTTTGTTGAGGCAAGTGAATTTTAAACCTTTGTTGAGATGATTAAACCTTGTATTTTCTTCATTGTTTGTTGATGAGTAATGGAAGGATCAGATGTGAATTGAATTATTCATGAAATAACCTAATAAATCAAGACAGATGATAAATGACTATGTGAATGTATGTGATAATATTGATTCATTATTAAGAAACATGATTATTAATGTTGGTCTGATTGTTGTGAAGTTTGCATGATATTTATAATCTCATTGAGATGAATCTTGAACAATATTGTTGAAGAAATTGTAGAATAATTTTTATAATGATATCGATTTAACAGGTGAATGATCTTGAATAATGATCTTGACTCATTTGTTTAAGGTCATGATTTATGAAATCAATCGATTATTGAAGAATAATGATGATGTTGAACTTATCATTGAAAGACTTGATAATGATGATTATGATATTGAAATAATTTCATGATTGATTGGTTTGGACCATGCATGTATATATTATGTAGGCTCATTGTGTGTATCCACGCACCAGTTGAAAATATCTATTTTCCTTGATTTGAATCATTGACTGAGTTTCATAATTTAATAAAAATATCAAAAAAAATAGTTTCACCAAGATATGGTAAAAGTAAAAGGAAAATGATTTCAGCTAAATATGATCAAAAGGCGAAGAAAAATGGCTTTGGCTAGATATGATAAATTCTGAACAGAGTGGTTCTGACTAGATATAAAATCGAAGGAAAATGATTTCGACTCAATATGGTTGTGCCGAAAAAAATATTTTTGGCAGATACATAGTGTAATGACCTCGAAGGTTATTTTTGGTATTTTTGACTAAATTACCATTTTGCCCTTTTCGAAAGTTGACTTGGATCATTTTTTGTCAAGTCCAAAAGTTGAATTTCTAAAATCTTATAAAAAGTTGGAGGTTTTTCTAAAGAAAGAGTTTTAAAAGGCTTAAAGTTGGAAATCTTGAGTTTTATGGTCATTTTGAGCTTTGAGTATCAAATTGCAATTCTATAGACTCCATCAGTTCCAAAATGTTAAATTTGGTCTAAGAGATTTTTCAAAACTGAATTTGGAGTTAAACCAGATATTTTAGACCCAAAATTGCATTTTTAGTTCATTTTGGATCATAGTTTGACTTTGGTCAACATTTGAAGTTCGGAGGCTTGGATCGAAATTTCGCCAGTTTCTGTGGTTCTAGATGGTGAAACTGACACTAAAAATGGCTTTATAGCAATTTTTAGAGCTTCCAAGAATATTAGTGTTTGAGTCCTAAACTAGTTTAAATGATCTTTGTCGGGTTTCAGACCAAGGAGGTATTAAATTTGAATTTTGATAATTCTATTGAGGCTAGAATATCATTTCTAGTTGGGTTCCATGTTTGGTTTGTGTTCACAGAGTTTTGAACAAATTACGAGGTCTAATATGTAAATTTTGTGTTGTGGTTTTAGCTAATATCTGATACAACTAGTTTGCACTCCGCGTATGTGCCTCTATACCCGCATTCGTCGGGTCGAGTTGTTTAGACCTCCGTGTTCACTGAGAACATAATTGTCCTGAACATTGATGACTTTTAAATGACAAGTTTACACTATTTTTCACCATTTTTAGTATTCCAAGTTTCGTTTTTAGGGAGTATCTTCAAGGGTTTTCAAGGCAAATCGATTGGCTAACTATATTCTAACCTATTTCTTTAAATTTTATTGATTAAATTGTGTTTAACTTATAATTTTGGGATTTTAATTGGAGAATTTGGAGATTTTTTAGACTTTGATTTATAGTCCTAAATTAATGATTTCTACCTCTTCTTATCTCTATTTTTTTAAACGATTTTTACCGTTAAACTCCTTATTACTTGGGGAGCATTTTCATGTATTAATTTTCAGATTCTAACTACTTTTTTCAGCATAAATTTTTTTATTTTTTGCCCTTTTCATTTGAATGGATTGATTTAATGTCATTAGATTCATTATGTGATTGTAATGCTATATTTGAATAGATAATAGTGATTCAGAGTATCTTAGAAAGGGAAAAAATATGGATTTGACTTGATTAAGGACTTTATCTAAGACAAATTGACTTCTATCCTTTTGTTTATAAGTATAATTGAACCTTGTATGCTCCAATCATGAATGGACTCTACTTCCTTCGTGATGAAATCTTCATAATGAGATGTCAGCATATCTACCTTGGACTCCTTTACCTGCTCCATACCTTTATGAGGATTTCTCAAGCGGTCCCATATTTTCTTTGCTAATTCACAAGATGATATTCGATTGTACTCCTCAGCACCAATACCGTCGACAATCAATTTCTTGACCTTGTAGTTCTTCTTTATCTTTTTCCTGTCAACTTCAGTGCATTGTTGTCTGGTTTTAGGAACAAACATGGTTGTCTCACTTTCCTTCACTTCAACAGTGGGAATATAGGGTCCACCAAGAACAATGTACCACAAGTCACTATCATCTGCCATGAGAAAGTTGTATATGCGATTTTTTCACCACCAATAAAACTGACCATTGAATCTGGATGACCTAGTTGATGATTGTCTTTCTTCAAGATTTAGTGGAGCAACCATATTTAATTTTACGGAATATCTTTAGGTGTGAACCGTTTAGAGATCCTTGCTCTGATACCACTTGTTATAATATATGCGTCCACTGTAATTGGGGACCAGGTCCTTAAGAATAACACAATCAAGAGATAAACAGAGAAGAAAAGCAAATACAACATACATAAGATTTAACCTGGAAAAACTCCTTGTTCAAGGGAGGAACAAGCACGATCTGTCCAACAGGATTTTCAAAACCCAACAATCCACTAAATGAATGAGTAAAGTAGTCAAATATATCACACACTATTTATTTGCCTCACACTCTTACCATTGCCCACTTGCAACCAAGTTACAAGACATGAGCAACTCACCAAAACACAAGTCTACACCACCTCACCACCTAGATGAAGTTAGACTACTACCCAAACTACCTCAAGGCCATAACTCATAAGAATCCTACAACAACCTTGATAAAGTAAATACACCACGATCTACTTTCCTTTATAGATTTGAAAGTTACCTTACAATATCTTGAATTAAACATAACATCACATTTGAAAGAAAACTACAGACTCCTTCTATCATGTCCTTTAAAAGTTGATGCAGCCTCTCAAGAGGTGTGTAACGGTCTAATCAGAGGTGGCAAACAAAATTATTTTAGGCACTATATCTTGTTCCTAATAATGCAAGTATGGTCGTCCATTTGTTAAAAGAGGGACAAAATATCAATAATAATAATATGCACTATATTTTATCTTGCAATTATTCAAAAATAAGCACTATGTTCTGTCCCCTCTCTCTCCCCTTTAAATACCTGATCTTTTCATACTAAGAGGAAGCAGAAGAAAATTTGGGTAGAACATATATAGAAAGAGGAGAATTCACGATCAACAACTATTTAAATACCATTTGTTCGGTTCCGGCATTGAGGGAGGTTTGCCTATCCTTCTTTGAGATTAGGATTGAGTTATTGAATAATCGTATATTATAATTTATGGAATGGGATTGTTTCATGTATTGAGAATTTTCGTATAAATTCCGTTTGAAAAAGTTTAATTATATAGGCGGTAAAATATGTGACTTTCAAATCTAAAATTTTATCTAGTATATTTTAAAATCTTAAATTTCTTGTGGTACTATTAAACATGCTAAATAAACAAAGGAAAATAGAGAAAGAAGAAGAAGAGTTACTTGAAAATTGAAGTGAAGATGCAAGAAACTAATAGGTTACCATCATAAATATGGAATGTAAAGAAAATAATTAGTACCACATGAAAAGAATATGTACTCAATTTACATACAAAGATGGATATGGAGAATACGCAGAAAGGGAGGAAGAAGGTATAAAAGGGAAGATAATGAGACAATAAAGATGTCATCATTCCTTTCATCATAATATAGTCATTCAAATCATAAGACATGCATTGGGACTTCAATTCCTCAAGAAATCATAATT
>JAABOM020058788.1:0-13526 GCA_011800125.2 Solanum clarkiae
ATTTATTCTTACTTGTGTTTTCTTTCCAATAATGTATTAGCTCAAAAGAGTAACAAATCCTCAATTGTGACTTCTTTGAACTTCAATAATCCATATTACACTAAATTTCTCTGAATGTGATTTTAGTTCGAGTAAATTTACTCTTTAAGTCAGATTATTGATTTCTTTCTTTCTGTCTTTGTTTTTTGCATGAACACTTTGGGAGCAAATAATGGAGTCTCAATTCGAGACTCTCGCAGAATTCGAGTCTCATGATTCGGCACAATCATATCCACACAGGAGTCAACATTTTAGACTATCTCGAATAGCAAACCAAACAAAGGGAATTGCTTGGATTCATCCATGGCTACTCATATTTGAAATATTTATTTGCTTATTTATTTTTCTTTACAATCCAAACTTGCTTAAATATGTTATCATTTTTTATCCACATAGCTAACAATAATGTAGATTTTTGGGTTTGGGCACCTCTAGTTAGAAATAAGTCTTAATTGTAACATTAACCTCTGTTATGTTTTCTAAAAGGGGATCAATATTTTATTTTAAGGATAAGCTCCTTGTCAAATACTATTTTTTAAGCCTATATATAAGTTTCATTATAAAAAAAATTATTGTTATTATTATTATTATTATTGTTATTATTATTATAAAAAAAAGGTTTTCGTGCCTTACTTTAAAAAAAAGAAATTTTAAACAAAGGATGTCCATTAATTTTTTTTCAAAAGAAAAGGAAAATGTAAGTCACTCCATCCCAAACACAAAAGTGTTTTGAATTTTGTTTTAAAAAATCTTTTCTCATTCAATTACTTGGATAAGCTTTTCTTAGCGTTTTTTAAGCTTTAAGTAAATTAATCATTTTTCTAAAGTTTTTGTCGTTTTACTTCGAGTCAAAAAGATTTTTAAGTTTAAACCAGGTTATCGTTTTAGTACTTTATTTTGTTTTGATTAATTAACCTAAGTTTGGCCGATTAACTATTTTTAGTGGATCTTAAAGGATCCTTTACACCTTCCCTTCAGGATAATTAGAACTTTTATCTAGAATCGCATAGGTTAAACAGACCATTAGCCGGATTTAATTTTGTATCACTTTAGCAAAAATTGATATCCTAAATTACCTTAAAAATAACTAGGTGATGACTGTTTAAATTGATTTAGGAATCACCAATATGTCGTACATCGTTTGTCCTCGTGTTAAAATGAGGTATAACAGTATAAAGAGAATATTCTTATTCGATGCAGTTCATTATTGTGTTAGCCAGGGTGTGTTCTTCGGATTCAATTCATGTTGTATCCATAGAAATAGCTTTTTGAGACTGACTTCATCTCATTTCAACCTTGTCTAAGACTGCCTGCTATTTGATAGTAGACCAAACACACATTCATGCTTCCTTCTCCTAATCAGTTTCAAAATTCTTTATCCAATCCTCTCTACATCTTTAAGCTTTTACTTCCTCCGTCTATCTTTATTTATCCACTATTGTAGGAGGTTTTAATGATCAAAATAAAATGTAGGAGATTATTCTGAGAACATTAGCAAGAGAAGCAATTTTGTTGGAAAGCTAACTCATTATTAATCTGTTAAAAGTAGGAACTTCAGCGTGTAGTGCTTAGTTAAGAGTAGAGTAACCAAATTTACAGGGAAACATAGCGTACTATTGAATGTTTAGCAAGAGGATAAGTTAAACAGAGCCTCAATAAGGCTATCCATTCCCACAAATGCATCAAGACCAAAATTAGAGTAAGAAGTCATAACACATAATAGTTGCACCACTGGATAAGCACAGAAGACAGTATATATGCATATCACGTTAAGGACGCAAATAAACCCACACTGCGAAAAAGAAGAAAATAAATAAATAAGAAACTGGACAGAGGACTTCAAGCTGATTTCTTAACTAAGAAACCTCAACAAACTAAAGTATAGACAAGAGGGCAAACTCGACGCTAAACAGGACTTCCAAAGTATCAAGGGAGCTTAATCACTTGTGTAAATAGATTACATCCAATAAACGCATATATTTCAGAATGTTGGGATCAAGATCGATCACCAATCCATCTTAATCGCAACCAAGAAAGTAACACCCTATTTTACAATTAAGCCAAGGTATCAGAGAAATGAGCAGTCAATAAACTAAAGAAACAAGATCCACTTCTAGGACATCAACATTAGATCGAGATAACTTGTTTCAAGCAAGTAACTAACTAAAGTAATTAAGATAAATCCTAGTTCATGCTAAAGACAAGACTGCAACAGAGAACATCCAACAAATTTCCAAGAAAATGAGTATAACAAATTACTCACCTGAGATTGAAACATCCAAGCTATGCGTTGAGATAGTAGTATTTTCTCGGTAGCTGAGGTTCTATTTATAGGTAGGAGTAAATACTTCCAGAAATTTATTTTTCTCCAAAGTCAGTCAAGAACAGTGGAGACAGGAAGATGGAAAGATGTTTTCTTTATTCAATCAATCAAAATAACAGGAAGATGCAAAGATTTTTTTTTATTATTTATGAGGCAAGATTTTTTTATTGACAAAATGACTATTTTACCCTTCAAACAAGGAAACATGATTTTTATTAAATCATTGTAGCCTTTCTATTAATATATTTTTTATTATTCAGTAATTTTTTTAAATTATTATAAGAGAAATTTTTCGTCAGTATTATTCAATAATTTTTTTTAATTATTATAAGGGAAGATTTAGACTGCAACAGAGAACGTCCTACAAATTTTCAAGAAAATGAGTTTAACAAATAACTCACCTTGGATTGAAAGATCCAAGCTATGCGTTGAGATAGTAGTATTTTCTCGTTAGCTGAGGTTCTATTTATAGGTAGGAGCAGATACTTCCAGAAATTTTTTTCGTCCAAAGTCGGTCAAGAACAGTGGAGATGGGAAGATGGAAAGATGTTTTCTTTATTCAATCAATCAAAATAATAGGAAGATGCAAAGAACTTTTTTATTATTTATGAGGCAAGATCTTTAATTGACAAAATGACTATTTTACCCTTCAAACAAGGAAACATGATTTTTATTATTCTGTTGTAGCCGTTCTATTAATATATTTTTTATTATTCAGTAATCTTTTTTTTAATTATTATAAGAGAAACTTTTCCTCAGTATTATTCAGTAATTTTTTTTTTAATTATTATAAGGAAAGATTTAGACTGCAACAGAGAACATTCTACAAATTTCCAAGAAAATGAGTTTAACAAATAACTCACTGAGATTGAAAGATCCAAGCTATGCGTTGAGATAGTAGTATTTTCTCGTTAGTTGAGGTTTTATTTATAGGTAGGAGCAGATACTTCAAAAAAAAAAAAAATTCTCCAAAGTCGGTCAAGAACAGTGGAGATGGGAAGATGGAAAGGTGTTTTCTTTATTCAATCAATCAAAATAACAGGAAGATGCAAATATATTTTTATTATTTATGAGACAAGACTTTTAAATTGACAAAAGGAATATTTTAACCTTCAAACAAGGAAACATGATTTTTGTTAATTTGTTGTAGCCATTCTATTAATATATTTTTTATAAGGGAAGATTTAGACTGCAACAAAGAACATCCTACAAATTTTCAAGAAAATGAGTTTAACAAATAACTCACCTGAGACTGAAAGATCCAAGCTATGCGTTGAGATAGTAGTATCTTCTCGTAAGCTGAGGTGATTTTTATAGGTAGTAGCAGATACTTCTAGAAAAATTTTTTTCTCCAAAGTCGGTCAAGAACAGTGGAGATGGGAAGATGGAAAGATGTTTTCTTTATTCACTCAATCAAAATAACAGGAAGATGCAAAGAATATTTTATTATTTATGAGACAAGATTTTTTAATTGAAAAATGACTATTTTAGCCTTCAAACAAGGAAAAATAATTTTTATTAATCTGTTGTAGCCGTTCTATTAATATATTTTTTATTATTTAGTAATTTTTTTTCTTTTTAATTTTTAAAAGAGAAGTGTTTCGTCAGTATTATTCAGTATTTTTTTTAATTATTATAAGTGAAGATTTTTTGTTAGTTATTAATTTTCCCTTAGAAATGAGTATAATTACTATATTGCCGAGATATTCTTGTGGGTAGTGATTCTTTGACCAAGTGGAGGTGTATGCTTATAGCCTAGTAGAGGAAATTGATTCCCAAATTTAGAGAGAGGACCTTGAGAGCTAAAGGGGAGATGACGAAGAGGTAAATCAGAGTAGATCTTGAGTCTTTGATAGTGATGGGTCGATCAAGATTAGATATCAACTCTTTTCCATCTCATTCGATCTTTACCCTCAGTTGAGGTGATACTCCATTCCCTTCTGGTGTATGATTGTCGTACCTATGGCCTAGTCTCATACACATCATGTTGATTCCCATTCCTGCTGTGTTTTGGGGATGAGAAGCGATGAATTCATTCATTAATCTTGATCTTAACCCATGAATTCAAGAGTTTCCAGTCCTATGTTGAAGGAGATATGACCTAGAATGAGTCTTGATAGACCAGAGAGATTGTAATCTATGAATGTTCTCAGATAAGATTTCTCGATTGAATCGTGCTAATGATCTTTCGTTCCAAGCTCTTTGAGTATTCTAACTTTCTATTCTCGACAGAAGTATTGACGATAGTAGGCGAGTTATGGGTGATGGGAGAGAATGAGTGCTCTTGAAATTGGGATAATAGAGTTGACTTCTTATCTTTGAGTTGATGTTCCTTTTGAGATTTACGCACTTGAGTATGCAAGTCCTTGATAGTATTCATGCGTAAAAATGATGTTGGAGATAAAGTTTAAACTCTAGATATTTTGTTTGAAGTCTATCTTGAAAATGTGTGTTTGAGTATTTGATTATTTGAGTTGTTGATGGTATTCATGCTTATTTTGCATGGAGAGGTAGTAGTTTGAGGCTTCACCAAAGGGGGAGATTATGAGTTCCTTCAGGTCCAAATAGTGATGTTGATAATAGTAGACTGAGGATAAGGGTAGATAAGAAGAATTGAGTATATCCTTATTAAGATATTGATGTTAAACTTGTGACATATAGGGATAGAGATAGGAAAGAGGAGAGAGGTAAAACCTTATGATGAGCAGTAGATAGGCAAGAGTATGTTGGTGTGATTTTGAATGAGAACTCATTGAATGATGGAGGTAGAAGTGCTAAGTAGGCTTGAAAATTCTAAGATATAGTTAAAGTGGTTAGAGTGATAGGCTTGAATTCGTGGTTGTTATTATACGGTATTGATGATAGACTAGTGAAGACTTCATAATAAGGGTTTGAGGAAGAGTAGTGAAGTCGTGAAGAGGACTAGTGATCTTTTAATGGAAGCCCCTAAGGAGTTTAGAGTTTGAGTGTTGAAGATTATCTTTGTAGGAATATGACCAACTTGTGAATAACACCTTGAGGCTTAGAAGTAGGCTTGGATGGAAGAGGAGGAGGTGGTTAGATGGAAATTTGAATAAGAGTTATAAACTTAAGTTGAGGGAGTAGAGTGTCATGAAAGGGCGTACAATTGAGATGAGGTGCTAAGCTTAACCGTTGTTCATAAAGTCTTATGTATCGATGGTCATATTCTTGGTTAGAGTTGATGATTTCCTTCTTGAGTTCGAACATCTGATTGACGAGGTGTTTAAATGTTTCGAATTGATTGAGTTACGATTTTCTATTCGTGCATGATGGTGAAAATATTTGAGATAATATCGATACTCTTGGTTTGAACCGATTTGTCTATTTGAGTTCATGTCTCAATTCCAGAGTCTGAATAGAGATGGTTTAAGATTCATGAGGAGTTGAGAGTTTGATTGATGGAGTGATCTTTGAGAAAAGTTCTGATTGTTATTCGTGCCTTGACGTCTACCTTTACTCATTATTTGAGGACGAATGATTCCAAGGGGAGATAATGTAACACCCCAATTTTTTTTAGCTAAGACCGAGTCATCCTTCATATGATATAGGATTTTAATTGATGATTCCTACTCGAGTATAGGTGTTAAAGTCAATTTCTTAGTTTGGAAATAAAATTGGAGATGATCTAAGGTCATACGAACCCTCTAGTACGAAGTTAAACTAAAAACTTTCTTAGCGTTTAAGTTTTAAAGTAAGATTTTATACAAGTTAGGTGAACCAATGACTAAAAGGTTGTATATACATGCTAGGATCAATTCCTAAGTATTTAAAGTATATTAGGTGTGATTTAGAATCATAAAGGATCCTTTACATTAAGCCAGGTTCAAAGAATTTCTAGCAACTAAGTTTTCGTATGAGTTGATAGAAGGGTCAACTTCAAACGACCATATCTCCTAAAGTATAATGAGTTAGATGACCCATAATATATCAAATCGAAAATATTTGAATTAGTTTTCCAACTCATCCTATTTCACTTTAATCAGAGTTTGGAGTAGGAAGTTATGACCATTTTAGTGAAAGAATGCAGAGCTGTCTGAAAGTCCGCGCCCGGAGCGCATCGCAGACCAAACGCGGACCCTTACTGGATAAGCAATGACACTTTTTCCTTTTATTTTGAGGGTACTTTTATTCCAAAATTTTTGGGGGTCTATTTAAGGTCCCAAAACGCATAAAACGTCAATTTTGTATAATCAAAACCCTCTCCTTTCACTCCTAAACATAAACGCTCAAGAATCGTCAAGAAGTCATCAAGTTAGGATTAGCTTTCAGGATTCCTCCTTAAGGTAAGTTATTCTTCATAAATTTCAATCTACCCAACTCGAATTTCTTCATCTATTCATGAATCTCTAATAGGGTTTTAAATCATAACCTAGGGTTTCAAGAAAACGAATTCAAGAATCCCAAGAAAGGATTTCTTGACTTTTCTTCTTCAAGAATTATGGTTCTTCATCAAGAACTCTAAAGAGTCTAAGTCAAGAACTCAAGAATAAAAGAGAATTCTTTCAACCCTTGTCCTTCTAAGTTCTTTCACTTTACAAGAACTACCAAGATTGAGGATTTTCCCCAAGAAAACGAGTATTCATCAAACTTCGATGGTAATATCAACTTTCCAGGAATGTAAAGGCTACCCAAAAGCATGAAATTGTTCTTCCATGTGCCCCAATGTAAAGTTAGGATGCAAGATTGATAACTAGAGTCTTGGATAGTGATTTCTTGAAAGTCTTCTTGAATATTATCTTTATTTCTTGAATATACTCTTTAAATTATATTTTGTATCTTAAATTGATGAACATCATGCTTAAAGTTTACTGTATACATGCATTATTATGTGATTGTGATTTAACCCTTATAAATTCTCTCTGTAAAGACTTGAATAATAAACTTAGGGGATGTCTAGAGCCTTGATTGTCTGAATGTGATGTTAGACTGGGTCTGAGCCCTGAGGTGAGTGTATTGATGACTGTAATAGCTGGAAATACATTGATAGAGTTGAGTGAATATTTATTCTTGACTTGAAAGGATAGTCTTGCCCTTTGAGTTGATAGATGATGAGATGAGGTGAGTGTTCTTGCCCGTAGGGGTTGAGTGATGGAAGTTCTTGATGGATTGATAGACTTATGAGCATATTGAGACCTGGGAGGAGTATTAGCACCGAAACATGTAAGAGTGAGTCTCGCTCGTACTCATTAACTACGTGACCAGCGTAGGAGAGGATTGGACCGTGTAGGCGGATGTTTCCTTTGTCCCAAAAGAGGACTTGACAGAATTTCAGATCCACTGACAGACTCGTCCTTTACCCTAGCAAGGTACTGGACGGATGTGACAACGACATCTCTTCGTTGTATCATTACCGGCTCATAGGATGGTTGTCGGTTATAGAAACTCTCATATAGGTTTCATGATGATAGAACTCCGATGTGATGTGATTGTTTGATGTTTCATGGATAGTAAGGTGATAAAGTCCTATCCTTTACTCTGAGGTAAGGATGAGTGATTGATAAGTGATTGTTGAATTGTTCCATTTACTTTAGCCCGTTTTACATACAGTACATTCCACGTACTAATGCCCCTTTGGCATTGTATTGTTTTATGATGCAGATTCTATAGACAGAGGACTTCAGCAATCTAATCGTTGAGGTTCGCAGATTTCCATACAGAGACTTGGTGAGTCCTCCTTTGCTTTCGGGGGACATGTTTATTTTTTCATTTATTCTTGATTTTTCATTAGACTGTGTTAGCCATGTCCTCTCATGGTACCTTCTTAGAGGATAGCTATAGAGGCTTCATAGACATAGACAGTTGATTATTGATGTCGGGATTGATTATTTCCCATTTCCTTTCTATTGAGATACTTCTTTCGCACTTTATATGATAGTGATTTTCTTTCGTACTTTATATGATAGTGATTACTAATAGTCTATTATTCTCTTTATATCTTCTGCATATGAGTTGATTGAACGAATACAATGAGACTAGGTGGTTCGCTTGGGGGCTAGCGATAGCCTCCGAGTGCCAGTTACGTCTAAGGTACCCTCCCGGGCGTGACAATTTAGACTGCAACAAAGAACACTCTACAAATTTCCAAGAAAATGAGTTTAACAAATAACTCACCTGAGATTGAAAGATCCAAGCGTTGAGGATAATAGTATTTTCTCGTTAGTTGAGGTTCTATTTATAGGTAGGAGCAGATACTTCCAAAAAAAAATTTCTCCAAAGTCGGTCAAGAACAGTGGAGATGGGAAGATGGAAAGATGTTTTATTTATTCAATCAATCAAAATAACAGGAAGATGCAAATAATTTTTTATTATTTATGAGACAAGATTTTTTTAATTAAAAAAATGCCTATTTTAGCCTTCAAACAAGGAAAAATCATTTTTATTAATCTGTTGTAGCCGTTCTACTAATATATTTTTTATTAATTAATATTTTTTTTAATTATTATAAGGGAAGTGTTTTGTCAGTATTATACAATGATTTTTTTTAATTATTATAAGGGAAGATTTTTTGTCAGTTATTAATTTGCCCTTAGAAATGAGTATAATTACTATATTGCCAATGGTCGTCGCTCCATTGGCTTTTCTATGATATAGAAATATTATCAAAAAGCTTTCAAGACAAGAGTTCTGGTCTCTCACCTCACAAGAGAAATGCTCTATATTCTTTGGCAAAAAACAGGACAGTAATTTCATTTTTTCCTCTTGAATAACTTGGATTTTTATCAAAAACAACCAGGGGTGAAAAGCCACAAAAGGATACATGCTTAGGCTCACCTGTGGCCTTGAAATAATTTATTCAAGCATCTTTAGAAACAAAAAGGAAAAAAAAAAAAAACTAGGAAACAAATTAAAGGGAATTTTCAATTTTCAAACAATGTCATTTTTTTTGGTCATTATTTCGGTATGTTAACTAGGAAACTCTAGTTAACACCATTCTTTTTGATGAATTATTGATAAGAAAGTATTCAAATAGTAATGGAATGTAAGGAAGATGAAGCAAGGAAGAAAAGGAAGATGAGAGGAAAGAACAGAGAACTGAATTAAAATTTTATTTCATTCAATGATTTCAGTTTATGTGAGATAGATGAGCCTTATCTATACACTTAACCAACTACATGACTTCATAACTAACTACTTTTAACTAACTAAGATTCTTCAAGATCATTTTATATCCTCAACACTCTAGACTGTAAAGAGGTCAATCAGCCCAAGTTTAGATATCAATTAGAAATGTTGCAGTTTGTTTAAGCTACTCTTGTTTAGAACATTAGCAGGTTGATCATGAGTGCATATGTACTGAGGTATTATGAGACCTTGTTGTATCTTTTTCCCTGATGAAATGATAGTCGATTTCAATGTGCTTAGTCCTCTCATGATACACAACATTGACTGAATGCCTGCTTTGTTATCACTAAACACTGTGACTGGTAGTTAAATTTGAATTCCAAGATCAGTGATTAAGCCCACAATCCAAAATAGTTCAGCTACTGTAGAGGCTAAGCTTCTATACTCTGATTTTACTAAACTTCTAAGACACAGTAGATTGTTTTTTTGATTTCCATGAGATCAGAGAATCTCTAAGTTTAATAGTAAACCCTGTAATTGACTTTCCAGAAAAGTACAAGCTGCCCAATCTGCATCACAGTGTGCTGTGAGAACATTTTTCTGTTTACTGGATAATAATAGATATCGACCTGGCTTACCTTTTATATACCTAACTATCCTAAGTGCTGCATCTATGTGGAATTGTTTTGGTTTCTGCATAAATTGGCTAAGGGTTTGTACACTGTAGAATATATGTGGTCTAGTAACCATTAAATAAGTCTCTGATATGCACCTTGATCAGCTAATACTTCATCAAGTGGGGTCTATAACTTCTTTGAGATGTTGATCATATTCATGGGTAGTCAATTTTTTAGTAATATCCACAGGAGTAGGTGTAGTAATATCCACAGGAGTAGGTGTTGGTTTTGCTGTATTGAGTCCAGTTTTTGATATGAGTTCAAGAGCATACTTCCTCTGATGCATAACAATACCTAGTTTAGATCTTGCAAATTCAATACCTAAGAAATATCTTATTCTTCAAGATCCTTTATCCTGAAAGCCTTATGCAAGGCTGACTTAGTTATTATAATTTGATACTATCTCTGGTGACTAATATATCATCTACATATATACCAATATAATGACCATTTCTTCATTTGTTTTTTTGCTGTATAAGGAGTGATCAAACTGACTTTGCCTGAATTTATAGTTGACTAATGTGCCGGACAGTTTTGCATTCCATTGCATTGGTTCTTGTTTTAATCCATACAAGGATTTCGAGTCTATACGCCTTGTTCTCACCGACTTTAAAATCCTTGAGGAAGAGTCATGTAAATTTCATCTTCTAAGTCACCTTGTAAAAATGCATTAAAGACATCTATTTGATGAATATGCCGTCGTCTTGATGTTGCAATAGCAAACCTAGAATTCTAAAGTGTGCAAGAAAAGGTTGTCTGTTATAAAGTTTTACATATGGTGAAACATTGTTTAATATTGTAGAAGGTACCATATTGATTAGATAAGTAGTTATCTTAATACAATAACCCAATATATAAGAGATAAATTAGCTTGAATTCTGAAGGCTCTAGTTATTTCAAGTGGATGCCTATGTTTTCTTTCAACAACCCCATTTTGTTGAGGAGTATATGAGCAATGAAGTTTGATGTATTATTCCTAGTTTAGTTAGTAAATCAGCACATACGTGATTAATAAATTCTGATCCATTGTTAGTCCTTGTAGCCTCAATACATTTTCTAAATTATGTTTTAACATATGAAACAAAAGGTTGGATCACAACAATAGCATCAGATTTCAGTTTTAAGTAAAAACACCCACGTCATTCCTGAAAAGTCATCTACTATTGTTAAGAAATATTTTTTATCATCACAGGTGGGAACTCTATAGGGTCCCAACACATCCATATGTACTAAATCAAAAGCATGATTACTAAAACTATGAGATTAAACCGTGAAAGGTCATCTGGTCTGTCTAGCACATGGACAGACAGAACAATTTTTCATAGTATTTTCAATACAAGACGTTTGACTAGGAAACATATGAGACAACACTTTAGATGGCACATGACCAAGTCTTTTATGCCATAGTTCTATGCTAGCTTGATCGATACCAGCCAAACTAGAATGTTTAACAGATAAGCCATAGGTATTCCTCTTATGTCCAGGAAGTTTGTGATAACTGAGTAGGTAGTAATGGCCAGCTCTTTCTCTACTAATCTCCTTCATCCTCCCAGTGTAAAGATCCTTTAAAAAATACAAAAATTAGAAAAGAAGGTAGCTGAACAATGAAGTTGTCTAGTAGCCTTAGATACTGATAACAAATTATACTTAAATTGTGGCAGATAAAACACATTATGAATAGTGTTGTTTGTAGAAATATTACTAGATTTGACTTAGCACCATTAGGCAATGTAACTTTCTTACACTGCACAGATTCAGGAAGAAATTCTTTCTTTAAAAGATGATATTTGAAGTCTTTGGTTTGTAGCTTTTGTGTTAATGATCCATTCAAATGGATTAGAGTTCACAACTAAGGCACTACTGATACCTGACATGTTAGCTGAGGCACAGGTTGGGTTTACTGTTTCAACAGCTTGCAGATCTGTTCATATTGCTTAGGAGTAAACTTTGGGGTCATTGCAATGAGACCAGTTGGTTGTACATTTGAATTTGTCCTAAAAGTTGAGTTGAACAAGCTGCAGCTTGTTTCACAGAATAAGAGGTATTTAACTCTTGAGAAACATCTTATGCACCTAAATCTTCATACATCACATTGTGTGGACTTGCCAGTCTTTTTTTGTTTGTACCTGTTGTCATAGTAATTGTCATTTTTTGTTTCGCCATGTTTAGGGTGTCCCAGTGGATAACCAATTAACTTGTAACAGTCCACCTTAAAGTGCCCCTTCAATTTGCAATGATTACAAAAGGTAAATTAGTCCCTCGTACTCTCAAATGTGTCTTTCTTGGTTACTCTCGAGTTCAAAAAGGGTATCGTTATTATTTCCCTGACTTTAATCGATATCTTATGTCCGCTGATGCCATATTCTTTGAATCTCAACCTTACTATACATCATCTGATCGTCCTGATATGTTTGAAGTCTTACCTCTACCTCAGGTCCTACCTGTACCGACTTTTGAGGAATCTCCAATTGTGGTGACACCTTTGACAAAACCCAACAAACCTCCACCTTTCTTGACTTATCATCGTCGTCGACGTCCAGCACCACTTTCAGATGGTTCATGTCATGTGCCAGGCGCTGCTCCTACTGCGGACTTTCCTACTCCTAGCTAACCAAGTGCACTTCAAAAAGGTATACAGTCCACTCGAAATGCTAACCCACATTATACTTTATTGAGTTATCATCCTCTCACATCATCCTATTATGCTTTTATATCGTCTTTGTCCTCTATTTCCATTCCTAAGACTACAGGTAAAACACTTTCTCATTCAACATGGAGGTAGGCTATGATTAATGAGATGTTAGCTTTACATATGACGGGACTTGGGAACTTGTACCTGTTCCTGCAGGTAAATCCACTGTTGATTGTCATTGGGTTTATGTAGTAAAAGTTGGCCAGGTGATCAGGTTGATCGGTTTAAGGATCACCTTGTTGCCAAAGGATATACTCAGATATTTAGGCTAGATTTTAGTGATACGTTTGCTCTCGTGGCTAAAATGGCATCTGTCTATCTTCTTCTATATATGGCTGTCATTCGTGATTGGCCTCTTCATCAGTTGGACATTAAAAGTACTTTTTTACATGGTGATCTTGTGGAAGAAGTCTATATGGAGCAATCACCTGATTTTGTTGCTTAGGGGGAGTTTAGTAGACTTGTATGTCGATTGCGCAAGTCAATCTATGGTTTGGAACAGTCTCCTCGAGCCTAGTTTGGAAAGTTCAGCATAGTAATTCAGGAGTTCGGCTTGACTCGTAGTAGAGTTTATCACTGTATTTTATCGGCATTCTGCACCAAATTTGTACATTTATTTGGTTGTTTATGTCGATGATATTGTTAATACTGTAGTGATAAAGATGGTATGGGTAGTTTGAAGCAACATATCTTGAAGCATTTTCAGACTAAA